>VDFB02043965.1:0-13338 GCA_007258455.2 Sequoia sempervirens
TTACTTTTCAACCCAGGGACATAGACTTGAAATGGGTTAGCACTGTATGTGCACTAGGAACTCCTAAGTAGCCATTACCCACCTACAGCTAAGAAACACAAAGCACTGAAGGTAAATTGCAGGAATAAAATAAGGCATTAACTAGCAACTAAAATGCATAATAGAAAAAAATATCTCGGTGAATAGTCAGGAACTACTCTATCCGCTTTGGCTATAGGAACAAACACAGAATGGACTTCTAGTGGCTACAGAAACAATCAATACTAGATTTTGAACTAAGTACATAACAAAAATTAACAACTAGACTAATTACTCTAAATAAAGGATTACTCGCCAAGTGGGCCCCCTTGGATGAGTATCCACTAAGACTAACACAAATTCAAATACTTAGATTCAGACTATCATCTCGTTCATTGAAAATCAAATAAGTAGAGTAACAACATGGCTATATGTAAAATTTTATATGCTCACTACATCAATATCATCTTTGCAACAACAATTGGAGATTCAAAACTAGAATCCATTCCTATGAACTTTATCAATCTAACTATATATCCATCCATCCCTCCATGTGCCCCCAAGAAGGAGATTCAAATCTATATTTATTCTTCTAGCTAAACAGGGCGGTCAACTCCCACTAATTAAGAGGACCCCATTTAGGGAAAATAGGAAAAAGAATGGCAGAGCGGTTACAGTTCCAGGGAATCTGGTCAGACATGCATGCCCAACTATGGACCCAATGCTATAGTAATTCTCGTGATTGCACAATGCCCTAAATGCAAGGCAGTTACAAATGATAGCCGTGGGAATCTGTTGTTATCATCCTTCAGCTGATTCCTTGGATGATTCTCCTGCATGGTCACTTGTCGGTTTCCTTTCCTAACTTAGCATCCATTCATTATGTCATGCATGGTAATGTTAGTACATGTAGTAATTGTACATCTAAAATCACCTTAGAGAACACTCATCAACCATATGCACAATTAATATAGATAATTTGCATACTATGTTAATTGTCATTAAAGTACCACAAGGATAGGATGAAACTAATGTCAACGGTTTGAGGGAAACATTATAAAAAGTATCAACATTTGATGATTAAAAGTCCATGGAAATGCTAGAAAATAAACTACAAAATCTACCCAAGATTTAACCAAAAATTGAGCTCATCATTCCTCCCTAGCCTAATGTCTTGTTGGTCCCCCAGCAAGGGAAGGGTTATTCCTTTGCTTGGTTAAGGCTCTGAAATCTACAACAACAAGTTGACCAACATATGTTGCTGCTATACGTGAGTTTGGATCCCAATAGAATCCTCCCAACCTATTGAATCTATCCCACCTTTTCCTTTCTATATCAAAATCATATCTATAAAATCTGTAATTTGGCACAGGCCACATAAGAATTGGTGGCTAAAAGGTTAGGGGAACCCACATAAGAATTGGATGTACCTGTCAATTCTTTTTAGTGCTGCTATATAATTATGAATGGAATGGGGCTCAACTTGCTTCAACTCATCTGTTAGACTATTCCATCATTGAGCTAGGTACCCTGTCACAAGTTCTTCTTTTGTCGTTGTTTTCACTTCATACTTAGTATAAACAACCTCAATCCAGGGCATGATTCCATTACCATAGCTTGACCTAAGAAGCATTCTAAGCCATTCTCTACAAATATCCCTGGGGTTACTCAATTCAACTCTAACAGATAAGGGGATAGTGGAATCCATCCTCCTATAGGCAGTATTCTATTCTCCCCAACTAATTTCATTTTGTGCCTATGATATGAATTCTCTTACCTGTACATCTCCAACATATAGCAATGGGTTCCACTCATGATCTTGTGTGACTGTATAGTTGTGTAGGTAAAATTCACATAACAGGTTTTTCATTTCAAGAGAGGTGATTCTATAGGCATTAAAGAATTCAATAGGGGTCTTAATGGAGGGATTCAAGTCCAAAACAATTTTTGATAATTTGAAAGAGAGGTATTTCTCTTTTAGGCGTAGGGCATAAATTCAAAGAGGATCCTGACATTCAATAATTTGTGGCACCACGGTCACAATGTTATCTACTTTTTCTTTCAAGGAATCAATCTCCTCATTTTTCTTCTCAATAATTTCATCCCTCTCTTGGATTTTCCTTTTCAGTTTCTTCTTCTCCTGTTTCCATTCTCTTTCCCTCCTTTCTATTTCCTTCTATAAATTTACAATTGTTGCATGAACTGTAAAATTAGGAGGGTTATGAATTCCTACCAATGTATTTGTTATTGGTCACTCCTCATTGGTACTATATTCATGACGTCAAGCTATGCAATCATCTACGGTTGCAGGGGTACTGCTTCACTTTCTTTTTGCTGCAAGATCGCTTGTTTCTATTCTTGGGTTTGTGCTAGTTCTTGTTGTGCTTCTGGCTATGGCTATAAGAAGTCTTTCCCCTATCCTTGGCTCTACTATAGGAAATCCTACTCATCTTCAAATTCTTCTACAATACTAGCAAGGTCTTCCAATGTTGCTTTTGTTTCTTCCTCAAACATATCTCCTCCCCTTTCTTTGACATGTGCCTATGTTGAAGGAGCTTTAGTATCCTCATGTGATATCCCATCATGGCTCTGGCTTTCTTGTGAAGGTGCGCATGAAGCTGGCTCAGCGGGCTTCAGTCTCCTAGAGGTGTTTGTATGTTTTCCTTTGGCTATAGGATGAATAGGGAAAACTTTCCTTTTTCTATCACTTAGCACTTCTTTTTCCACACGTTGAGTTTGGCCTTTTTCTTCTACTTTCCTTGCTTCAATTTCTTTCCTTTGTGCCCTAGTTCTGATTAAGGTTTGCAGGGGAACATTGTCACTAGACTCAGATGAAGAGCCTGCTCTTTCTAAGTGTTCTACGTCAGAGGAGCTAATATCTATGACTTTTTCTACTGTAGGAGGATTTGTGCTAGGGCCAGCACCAGAGGTCGAAGCATCAGGGGTGGCTTTAGCTATACCTAATCTTCTGCTAGAACTAAAAAATTGAGGTATAGCCCTAGGTGGCAAATGTTGAACATTGAAAAATTCTTCTTGACGATAATTTTGATTAACTTGAATAAAATCCTCCCAAGACATTTCGAGACACATCATGCAAAGATTTCTCAACTAGCAATTTTACCAAACAATGGTGAGAGACAGAGTTATCCCTACCTTTCCTAGTCTTAGCTACCATAATGGAGAGGAGTTTGTATAAGACATTGGGCACATTCATTCTACTTCTATTCCTCAGGTGGCTAGGAGCTTAAAGTGTACAAAATGCAGATTGGATAGCCGTCCTTCATAAGTGATATACTTGATAATATGCACAACTGCCTACTTCCATGGTTTAGGCAGAGACATTCTTTTCACACCCTTCTTATCAATGCTAATTGGTGGGTCACCATGCATTGTAAATTCTACTCTGACTGTTCTGGTGTCCTGAGAGGTAGGCTATGGTTCACCATCAGTAGGAAACCCTGAAATTTCTACAATTCTTTCTTCAGTCACCACCACTTCTAACCCCTTCACCATGGCTTTACCTTTTGAGAATGTCTGGGAAAATTCAAGTGCAATGCCCTCATCAAAGCCATCTAATTTTGTGAAATAATCAAACCAACCACAACGTTGGAATTTTTCCAAACATTGTGCATCTTGTAGCAATGCATCGTGGACTGAGGGCTCATGCTGAATTAAACCATCCCCCATGATTTGAAATTACCCTTACTTAGCAAAATTATCTTTTCTGCACCTTCTGTTCTAAAAACCACCACCTTACTGCTAAATTTTTACTACCAGTGGTTAGTAAATTTCCTCCTTGATTTATGCTTTTTACCATTTTTTGCTTGTTTGACAAGGAAATTAAGGCGAGGAAAGGGTGATAAAGCAAGTGATAATAAAAAGAATTAGCTCAATTGAAATCACTTCACACATGTGAGGTAGATTTTCAAATCGGCTTGTTTAAATTTTTTGACATAATCTAATTTTTGTTTGATGCACAATGAGTTTATTTGCAATTTTTTTTATTCCCCTCAGCCTAATCTTGGACATGTGTCAATATATGTGGGAAAGGAGTGATGACTTGAGAGGGAATAATGACATATGCGATTACCTATAATAATGTGTAATGATGAAATATGCTCAAAAGGTAACTAAAAGATTAGAATTACTGTGTATATACCTGAGCGTGTGAAGGATGCAGTTGCAGAGATTGCAGAGAAAAAGTACCAATTTTCCTTTTTTGGAAATGATTGAGCAATTAATAAGAGTGACATGAAGCAGAGTGAGGTGAAATGAAATGATGGAAGAAAGAGAAGGGTGGTACAGATGGACAAATGGGTGGATGGGTGAAGAAATGGATTTCCACTAAGGTGGAAATCTTTATTATGGAAAATGCGTACCTTAATTTAGCTGAAAGGTGGAACATTAGGTCCACCTCTTATGGCTGTAGGAATCCCATGTATAGATCCCTGGGTAATTTTCTGTAGGAGCCTGCCCCTGGAGGCTTGTTCAGCTAACTTGAATTTGTTAGGGTAGATGGAAGTGAGCTAATTAGCTTCATTAGGGAATTCTTCAAAAATGTTGGATCATTCCACCCACAACTTTCCTGCATTATTCTGACACTTGAGGTTATCTGCCAATATCTAATCACTTGGATTAAATGCATTCTCCCAACCATACCATCTCATCTTTTGACTTTGCATTATTTCGATGTGGTGCAAAGCTATCCTTCTTGGGGTTATCTGTCAATACCTAGTTTATTGTAATCAACACAAACTCGCTGCTTTCCTCCTTTCTTTGGCATAGTTACTAACAAAGAAATCTACTGACTATTTACCAATTTCTGTAGCTTTATTTTGATAGCTTTATTCAATATAGGGCTGATTTCTTGTGGAGACCATTCTACTAGCTAGCTATTGGTTCTGATGTAGACCCAATGGATGTAGGACTCAAGATATGATTCCTTCATGGCATAGTAGTCCCATGCAAATGTAGGCTGATGAGACTTTTTCAATTGTTTGAGTCCATGTGGCAGCATGATATGAAATATGTCTATTGTTGTAGGAAGTGTCTCTGCAAGAAGAGTGGTTGTAGGAAGATCGTATGTAGGATGGGTAACTAGCACCATGAGTTGTGCCACCAAGTTAATTTCCCTAGCTTCCTTATCAACATGCGACCAAAAAATTATGAGGTCTACTAGATACCTCCAAGAGTTTAGAAGACCATTAGGCCCCATAGTAGAACTATCAATAGACTGTAGGATGGTAGAACTAAGCCCTGTACATTCAACATTTAGCTATTGCAAGATGTTCTTAGTCATTCTATTGATGACTGCCTTCGAGTTACTCTAAAATTTCTCCATTTGAATCTTATGGATAGCAACTATTGCTACAAGGGTGCCATAATTATTGTACTTGATAATGGTCACTCTTCCAAGCATGGTAAGTTGTCTCATCATATGGGTTGTAATCAAGTGCTTCATTATCCTCCCTAGCTTCTTGAAACATGCTCCCTTAATCATCCTACCATATATAAGAACATCCTTTATGGTTTGGAGTAGGGGCATCTAGGCACACATATGCTTTGGCTAACTCATAGGGTCAGAAGTCACATCTTCCTTGCTTTTCTTGTTTTTGGAAATTCCCTATTCCTGAGAAAATGGTAACTTTGGTTCAGGTATTGTTGGCTAAACAAGACCATGCAGAGGCTCATGTCCCTCTTCCACAGGTATCTCAATGATAATAAATGTGGAAGGGATTGACTCAGTAGTTCTTGAACATAGATGAACTTCACTTACTCTCACACCATATGTAGAGTATCAGTTTGAATAAAAAAGGAATTTTAGTTGCAGTTGTGGTGTATTCTTTGGATAGGGTGTGGGTTGAGCTAGTAGTTGGATAAGTTTGTGTGTATTAACAGATGGAAGTATTAAGGAAAGTTGTTGAGATTGAGAAAATGGATGCATAAAATTGATTGCTTGGCTTGGCCTAGAATAAGATAATGGGTCTGGTAACATACCTTGTCTTGGAACCCAAGGCTCCCCTTGTACATCATGGTGAACCTGTTCTCCTTAAGTTTCAGGTGGAATCTTGCTGTCAATATTAGCCATCATGTTGTATCTACACTCTTCCCTATTTTTCCTGAAATGGGAGCAATGTTCTACCATCATTACCTCTGCCTCTTCTTGTTGGTCTTTGGCCTAAAGTATGTTCGGCTGAGTATCTAGATTATTTGTAATATTCTGCATGGATTTTGTTAATAAGTCAATAATCTCCATTCTTGTAATTTTATTGGCAAAAGATTGGCAGGTTCTTTCTCCTTTTGAAGTTGCTTTGGTATAGTCTTGACACATTTTTTTGATGTCTTGCCAAGGAACTTGAGTGATATTTTTTTCTACCATCAAGTCCAAAGCATCAATGGAACTCTCATGGATTCCCTTCAAGAAAAATAGCTTTTGATTTTCTTCATTGGGTGCATGGTGTGGGGATTTTTGTATAAAGGAAAAAAACCTTGAAATGTAATCCTCCAAACTCTCATCTTCCTTTTGTGACATCTTAAAAGCATCACCTCCTTTTGTATCACTACCCCAACAATATTCCTTGTATTTTTCAAGGAGCTTAATCCTTATGTATTCCCAAGTTTTCATAGTATCTCTGCCTAGACTTGTAAACCATTCCTTCAAAGTAGTGGAAAATGGCTCAAACTCAGGAGCATTAGTGGTTTGGTTGTCATTCTGGTAGAGTGGGTTATCCTCAACTAGGAGGGTATCACCCATATCTTGTTGATGAGTTCCCAAGGCAAGGGACTATCAATCTGATTTTGATCCTCAGTGGAGGCTTCAACATATACACTAGCAAAAAGGAAAATGGTTCTTCTTCTTTGTTTCTAATAAATTTAAGATCTCAACTAGTTATAGTATTAGCTTCAGCCATTAGCTAGCTCACACAAAGAATAAAAGGTCACTACCTACCTAAGCAAAGGGGTGCTTGAGAATACCTAAAATAAATGCTATAATAGGGAAACTATCAATGACTCCAAAGAACCTCCTAGCTTGACACCATCCCCAATAGGGAAGCCAAAAAATTTGACCTCCTACAATGATTTCATAAATGGGCTTCTATGGCCATGACTTAGAGACTGAACATCTAACCTGAATAGCTATTTGATCACCATGGAGGTGCATTTACTTGTCAACCCAGGGACATAGACTTGAAATGGGTCAACACTGTATGTGCACTAGGAACTCCTAAGTAGCCATTGCTCACCTACAACTAAGAAACACAAAGCACTGAAGGTAAGTTGCAGAAAGAAAATAAGGCATTAAATAGCAACTAAAATGCATAATAGAAATAAAGATCTGGGTGAATAGTTAGGAACTAATCTGTCTACTTTGGCTGTAGGAAAAGATACATAAGGACTTCCAGTGGCTATAGGAATAGTCAATACCAGATTTTGAACTAAGTACAAAAAAAATAACAACTAGACTAATTACTCCAAAGAAAGGATTACTCACCAAGTGGGCCCCCTTGGATGAGTGTCCACTAAGACTAACACAAATTAAAATACTTAGATTCAAACTATCATCTTGTTCATTGAAAATCAAATAAGCAGAGTAACATGGCCATATGCAAAATTTTATATGCTTTGTACATCAATATCATCTTTGCAACAACAATAAGAGATTTAGAACTAGCATGCATTCCTATGAACTTTATCAATCCAACTATCTATCCATCCATCCCTCCATACAGCCCCAAGAAGGAGATTCAAATCTATATTTATTCTTCTAGCTAAATAGGGCTGTCAACTCCCACTAACTAAGAGGATGACATTTAGGGAAAAGCTTAGGAAAAAGAATGGCAAAGCAGTTATGGTTGCAGGGAAGTCAGTCAGACATGCATGCCCAACCATGGAATCAACACTATAGTAATTCCCATGATTGCTCAATGCCATAAATGCAAGGTGGTTACAAATGATAGCTATGGGAATCTGTCCTTGTCATATTTCAGCTAACTCAGATGATTCTCTTGCATGGTCACCTATGGGTTTCCTTTCCTAACTTATCATCCATTCATTATGTCCTACATAGTAATGTCAGTACATGTAGTAATTGTACATCTAAAATCACCTTATAGAACACTCATCAACCATACGAATAATGATATAGATAATTTGCATAATATGTTAATTGTCATTAAAGTACCACAAGGATAGGATGAACTTAATGTCAACAGTTTGAGGGAAACATTATACAAAATATTAACATTTGACAATTAAAATTCCATGGAAATGCCAACAAATAAACTACAAAATCTACCCAAGATTTAACCAAAAACTGAGCTCATTAGTGGGTGGTTTTGGTGAAGGGATAAGTATAGGTAGTGAAATCAATCTTGTTATTTAGCATGCACAAATGAACTATAAACATGAATAAAACCAATAAGCTTCTATGTTAATCATGATAAAGTGTGTGTAGTACTTGTAAGAATGGGTTGAATTATTCAACTCATGTGAAAAAGAACTAAACGCTGCGGCTTGATTGAAGTATGACATGCCTTTATTGCAATGATGTTTGTCGCGGTGATAGTTTGAAATGAATGATTTTATATTCATGACACTTGGATAATGGTGGATGAAAAAAAGCTGTGAGATTAAGTAATGGGTGGGGAGCGATTAATTACATGGTATGTTGGAATTGAAAAGAAAAAGATTGGTAGGATAACTACATGTTTATGAAAGTATGAGAACTACATGTAAAGAAATTAAGATTATAGTTCACATTTGTAAAAGATAGGCTATGAAGTGATGGACATGCAATTAATGGGGGTGCTAATGAAATAGCTTCAAGAAAACTGCCATGAGCTCATGTAGTAATAGGTCCCTTCTTTAGTTTTGTTTCCTAGAGGCATAGTGTTATGAGTCCCTATTGCTACTGCTTCTTAAAAAATAGGAGCTACTAAATATTACTTGTGTAATGTGTGCATGTGTGTGATAGTATTATACTGCAATGAAATGTCGAGAAAACTACTTCTTGTTAATGAATTTTATAGTGGTGAAACAAATTGATGCTATAGTGATAAAACAAAAGTCATCCTTATGTAATGGTCATTTGTAGAGTTTTTAATATGTGGCCATTAAATAGCAATGAGAACCTTACTTCATCAATTGTTTGTAGCTGAACTACTCCATTTGGAAAGACTATTTTTATCTCATATGGCCCAAGCCATCTAGTTTGCAATTTCCCTTTGTAATCTTTGTATCTAGAGTCATAAAGTAGAGCCCAATCACTTGAATTAAATTATTTTTTCTTAATAAACTGATCATGCCAACATGTCCTTTGATTTTGGATAACTTAAGTGTGGTGTATGAATTTCATTCTTATTTCATCTAATACATTCAGGTTGTGTAATCTATCCTGATATGTTGTGGACAAATCCATGCCCAATTCAATTGTTGTCCTCAATGTTTTATACTTAAATTTTATAGGAAGTATTGTCTTTTTACCATACACCAATTCATATGGTGTAAAGCTTGTTGTGATCTTCCAAGTTGTTCTATAAGCCTGAAATTCCTCAAGTAACCTGGCCGCCTAATCCTTCCTATGAAGTTGCACTGTCTTTGTGAGGATGTTTTCAATTTCTCTATTGGTGACTTCCACTTTCCCATTTCTTAGGGTTTATAAGTTGATTGATTGACCTTATTTTCATTTTACATCCTTTGAAATAATATGTTCCTAGTCTTTTGAGGCCTTTTACATGGTGTCCTAGGTGGCCCCTTTCTTAAAACAACTTGCAGGCACGTGCTAATTTGTTTTCACTTTAGTCTCGTCCATCACTTCCCTTTATCGCTCATCGCAGATAGTTTTCGAAGTGTAAATGTAAATTGGCGATGAGAAATGAGTGTTGTTTCCTTGGTTTCATGCATCACGGATGGCTTTGAGAACTTTTTATTTGTATTAGCAATGCACGATGTTCTTGTTTCTCTGAAAGTTTTGGACTATCGCTAATTGCTCTTGAGTTTTGTGTATTGAATTAGCAACAAGTGATGACCTTTGGGATTTCATTTTCATCTCTCATGATAGATGTATGTGTGATGGTCTTGCTTAAACTGGTGATGAGTGATGAGTGGTATTCTCTTTTGTTTCGCGTATCGCGGATGGGTTTTGAATTAGCAATACGTGATTCAAGTGTTCTATATGTTATTTCTGGCTTCCTTTTCATCGCTAATTTCTTGAAAGTTTTATGATGAGAATTAGTGATATGTGATGACCCTTGGAACTCTTTGTATTCTCTCCTATCACTCATCACTAATTCATTCCAAGATTTGAGTTTCAAAATAGCGATGAGCGCTGGAGTCATTTTTTCAAACTTTCTTTCGCTGATTTGAATTACTCTTATGAGCGATGTCTTTTGTGCCTTTTATGTTCACGTAGGTGCATGTGTCTTATCACCTTATCCCTCATTGCTGATGAGATCTAGAGTTCAAGGCATGAATTGGTGATATGCGATGGGTGATGAATATGATCAAGGATGGGTAGTAAATTCAATGGTTGAGATCTCATCTCATAGATGTTAGCATCGTTGATTAGACTTGTGAAAGGTGAAATATATCAACAATGAGAGATGGCTACAGAATAAAGGACAACATGGCAGAATCTTGAGGACATCATCTAAAGCAAGAAAGAAAGTAGCAAGCTAAAAGGGGAATCGTTGATGAAGTTTTAAAATGAAATAATTAATGGCTAGGGTTTGAATGTGAATAGCTTAATGTCAGTTCACTCACGCGAGCTTTCTATAAAACAATAATGATGATACATTCCATTTCCCATCCATAAAGAAGATAGCTAGCTTGTTTTTCACATATTTGGAACTACTCAGGAGTAGAGAAGAAAACCAAAAGTTGAGGAAGCAGTGTGGAAGGCTCCTACACACAATTACAACAACAATTATATCAATCTTTCACTCGGGTAAACAAATTGTCATACTTCTTCTTGCCCAAAATACTAATTTATGCTATTCTAAAAGGGTAGTAAGGAATTTGGGAGGTAATCTGCTTACAATTTTTTCATTTGAGTATCTTAGATTGGGTGAGGAGTATTGTGTAAAGACTAGGAATACTTTGTTCTGTAAGTTGTGTCTTGAGTTCTTATACCTGGGTAGGTCTTTTTGATTGAGACAACTGTAAACCCTTGTCCTACCACTTTGGAAATATGAGTGAGCAAGAACCTAGTGAATCCAACATTAGATCTGAGAGGAAACTAAGCAAAAAAGGGTTAAAAGGCTTAAAACATGGGATGTTTCATCCACAGTTAAACCAAATCCACTTGCAGCATCTAACCCTACACCAAATACCCCTGCGGTGTCAACTAAGTCCAAAAGTGCAAAGAAAGAACAAGAGAGGTTCATGGAGGGGGCCACTAGAGAGGTAAAGGAGGGAGGGTCATGAATTGGCAAGAGACCTACAGGTCAAGTTGTCATGACGACCAAACTAATTGACAATGTTGGTGAAATTAGAGAGTTGGCCTAGCCCCATAGCAGATGGCAATTATTCTTGTATGCTTTCAACAAGAAGTATTCTAACAAGCCAACATGCTACTGATGGGGGCTAAATCTCAGGAAGCTGGTGGTACCCAATGTATTTGTGGAAGTGGATCTAATGATAGAGTTGGCCAGGCACTATGATCCCATTGATAGAACAATCAAGAGTGAAAACAGGGATGTAGTCCTTGATGTGACAAGGGATAAGGTTGTGGAGATATTTGGGTTGAATCCCAACTGTACTGTAGAAATTAAGCATCCAAAGCTGTATGGTGAATATGAGTATAAAAAATTTGCATACAAAAATAGACCGCTTGTTCAGCATAGAAGAAGCAAGGAAACATTTCTCCCTAAGGATATTGAGCCTTTTGAATGGGAGGAATTTGTGGATTATTTCAAGAATACCTATTATTTCCTAAATCAAGTTTTGGCTCAAAATTTTGAGGCAAGGATAGCCCCAGACTTATTGGTGATGACAATGGATATACAATCTCATAATCGAAACACTAGTTTTGATTATGCCTCCTATGTTGTTGAACAAATGCATCGGGATTTCATTAATTTGAAGAAAGAGGTTATCCCTCTGTATTTCCCAAATTATTCTCTATTAATGCATATGCTTTTATATGAGGGTGATTATAGCTAGAAAATAAATCTAAAATTGAGATTAAAGGACAAGAAGAACAATGTCTTGCCAGTCCAAATGTGGATACATATTTGTGATCAGGATTGTCTCAATTCCAACTATTTCATGTTTGCTAATGTCATAAGGTTTGGTATCTTGGAAAGTTTGGGTGTAGCACCTATTCACAGGCTCTCTCCATCAATCTGAAGTATCATGCGCCCAAAGGATATAGAGGTATCCATTGCAAAAAACAATTGGGAAGATTGGTTTTTGCACTCAGAGTATACTTTGATTAGGGCTTATGGATCTAAGGTGGCACCACATTGCTTGCCCCTGTATGTTTTTGACCGATTAGCTTTTATGGAATTGATGTGGCAGATTTATTTTATGGATTATGAATGGTTCAGAAATCCTAAGAAAGGTACTGTGGTGAGTGCCCAATGTTCTTTTGCTTACTTTAAGGTTACCGCCTCTGAATGGTATGAGAAATTTGGAATCATGGTAAATAACCTTAGGTTACCTTTTAATGAGGTTAGGATTTTCGACCCTGAAGGATTTGTAAATGCAAAGAGAAGGGAGAAAAACTTGTCAAGAGTGCATCAACAGTTCTTGTACATAGATGATGTACTGAGAAACTTGACAAGTGATGAGGCTATTAAATCTAGAAGGAAGGAATGGAAATACATTATGGACATTGAAGAAAGCATCATAAGGAGGAATGCTTTCTATGTGATCCCCTATGATGTAATTGAAAATCCTCTTGAGAGAGCTTTTACAAACCTAAAGGATTATCATAATGGTGATTTTAGGGTAAAGGTGAAAGAAGTTGTTGAGAGAGCACAAGCTCTCCTATAACAACAACCTCAGTTCAAGGATGTTCCAGAGTAGCTTGTAGATGTTCAAGAAGATAGGGACAAATAAATGATAGATCATGTGCCTGATGATGAGGAGGTGGATAAGAAATTATGCCCCCCTAATATTGAAGAAACTCTTGATTTAGAGGTTCCCCATATATAATTGTTAAAATGTGGGATATGATGAAAATAATGATGATGGCTTGAGGATCAAGGATTGTGATGAGTTCCTTGCAGATGAAATGTTTGTAGCTCTAGAATATAGGGAATTTATGATCTAACAAAGGAGAAAAGATATAAAATAAAGGCTTGAAAAAGCAAGAGC
>VDFB02043966.1:0-27760 GCA_007258455.2 Sequoia sempervirens
TATTTCTTACTGCTTGCATGGAGCTGATCTTCACAAGGTTATCAAAGTTGATGTGTCCCATCCTCTTGTGCCACAACCAGCATTCGCTTGTCTATCCTAGAAGACAGCTTCTTCCATTTACACCCTTAAGGTTGTATAAGTTGCCTTTAGCCCTTGAACCTTCTGCCACCAATCTACCAGACTTTGTCTTTCTGATTTCATATCCTCGCTCATTAAATAAGAGATTGTATCCTTTGTTGCACATCTAACTTACACTGAGAAGGTTGTGCTTGAAACCTACATAGAGAACATCTTCAATCTTGGATTTTCCATCAATACTTACGGTGCCCTTTCCACACATCTTTGTTGATGAATTGTCTCCAAATCTTATTGATCTGCCATTCCACTTAATCAACTTCATAAATTTTCTTTCGTCACCAGTCATATGACTCGAGCATCCATTGTCTATTACCCAAAGATTTCTTTGTCCTTGAGCATGAAATGTTGTTTGGACAACCATTGAGTTTTCAACCTCGTTGCCTGATTCCTCTCCTTTGGATTTGTCATTCTTGATTTGTTCGATAGCATCTACTTTTTTTGTCAGTTCACTTTTGCATAACTTTGCTATATGCCCAGCATTATTGCAGATTTGACATACCACATTTACATTCACCAGAGAAGCAAGAGAATTTCTACTTACAAAATTCCTTCTATTCATTTCAAATTTACACTTTACAACCTTATGACCATATTTATTGCAGATGAAACCATAACCAAAAAATGCATGATTGAACCTAGTTTTGGAGACATTTCTTACATGGTGAGATTTTCCTTGAGGTCTTATATTAACTTCCTGATTTTCAGATATTGCTTTCTCCAACTCCTTTTTGAGAGAAAGGATTTCTTTCTCAAGCTTTGTGCATTCCTTTATCTTAACTTCAATCAAGGCCTTTTGTCTTTGTTTTCTTCCCTTGCACATTTCAAGTCTTCAAGAGCAGAAACAAGTTCACCTTCAAAATCAACTTCACCTTCTTCTTCATCTACAATTTTGCTTGAACTTCCAAAGATCACATTGGCCATGAATAGGGATTCTTCTCCATCATCATTTGAAGTGCAGTGATCTCCTTCATCTAAGGAGCGGTATTCTTCTTTGGAGAGAAGCTTTCTCTAGAAATTGTTTATTTTGAAACCCTTGCCACTACTTTCATTTTCCCCAAAAGGACATTTAGATGCATAATGATCAATTCTTCCACAATTAAAACATTTGAAAGGAAGTTTACCTTTGTACTTACCTAATCCCTTTTTCAGCTTCCTCACAAAGTTTGCTTCTTCTTCCTCATAATCATTGTGTGAATCGGATGCTTCCTGTTTTTTCACAATTTTGAAGGCAGCTTCTCTTTTGTGCGTACCTTGAACTTCATTCCCCATCTCATAGGTTGTGAGGGATCCAAACAACTCTTCCATAGTAAGCTTTGTCAGATCTTTGGCTTCCTCAATAGTAGATACTTTTTGAATAAAACCAATGGAGGAGAGTCCTTACAACTTTCTTCACAAAAACTGAATCAGTTGTATCTTCACCAAGTCCTCCGACCCCATTTGGGCCCGGATCAAGTAGCTAGCTATGTTCTCGTCTTCTTTCATCTTTAGATTCGCAAACAATGTCCAATAGGATTGCAGCTTTGCTTGCTCCACACTATCATTCCCTTCATACAAATTTTTGAGCTTATCCCAAATCCCCTTGGTATTTTTGCATTGCACTACTTTAACAATTCAGAGTTTGCTAGCCCAATTAGGATAGCATTCTTTGCTTTAGTATTGTTCTCATGAGCCTTCTTTGCATTAAGATCTATGATAGGATGAGCAGGTTCAATATAATCATTCTTGGTAGCTATCCAAACATCATAACCTAGAGAGGAGAGATAAGCATCCATCCTCACTCCAGAAGACATAATTGTTCCCATCAAACTGCGGCGCCTTAGAAGAGGACTCCTTTTGAACCATGTGTTCTAAACCAAGATCTACCTTTAGTTGTTAGGCTGCAACAAAGAACTCAACTCTGATACCAATTGTTAGAACACAGAGATATACTGAGACAAAGGGAGTGGGTGAATCAATATATTCCTCAAATTAATTCAATTCAATTTATCAATCATAATTTATTGTTGTCTTAACCAGATAAAGCATTCAAAGCACAAGCACATAACCACAACACCAAATTTATGTGGAAAACCCTACAAGGGAAAAACCACAATGAGAAAGTTGTTTGAAGCTACTGTCCAAATCCAACCTCACAAAGATAAACAAAACTTACAATAGTTTTATGGCATCAACCAAAGGAATTTTACAACTCCCTACCAATCAGAACACTTACAGAAAGAGGTTGCAACCTCATAATACAGTAATTGATGAATCAGATACTCAATTGCCTCCGACTCACTGCCTTCAGCACTTTACTCACACTCCTTTTCTTTTGGCTCACTTCCTCTAGCACTCACTCATGCACTTCTTTCGGCTCACTACCTTTAACACTTCACTTATACAATTTTGCTTTGGGCTCACTGCCTTCAACATACATCAAATACTTCTCTGCACATTAACACTCATTCCTCTGCCTTCAGCGCACTACTTTTGGCATATGCATTGAACACATGACACTACAACCATGATCACAAACTTGATCCTTCATTTATACCTTCCGCAAGCTTCAAAAAATTTCTCCTTGTCAACCAGACTGAAACGTGCAACGGCCATAATAAGTCGGCTCCAAAACATCCGCGGGAAAGGGAAATTGAATGCAGTCCAAGCCAGGAGATAAGTAGGACCTATTTTACATCTACACACAATCCCATGTTGGTGCATGCAACAAAAACTTGGCACAAACACCTTAAACTACCAAGTCCGCCTAGCAAACACTCAACCCACAAAATATTAACTCCATACCACAAACAATACCGGAGAGACCAAATAACACCATGTGGATTACATTACAAGCATTAAATGATATTCAACAACATTTTCATGCCCTTCTATAACTTCATGCAATATCGTGCTAGCACAAGAAAATAGACACAAAACTAGTATCTCTTACAGACCCAAACAACACAGTCTTGAGATAGAACATTGAAAAATCAACTTGCGGTACATCCTAGTGCCTAAAACTTCAAATGAAGAAACAAATAGACACATTTAGCTCATCCTCTAAACTACAAGACCATAACATCAATTGCAGAAAATGTAGAGCATTTCTCTAAACCTTCTTGACTATGACAGTACCGTCTTTACTCTGCTAGCTCTGTGTTGGCATATGGCTTGTTTGATGGCATGTGGCTTCTAGTTTTGTCATTGATGGCAGCCCAAATCATCCCTTTGGTCCACAGATCAGAATTTTCTCATACCGACAGGAAATGTAGAGAACAGTGTTCTACTGGCAGAAAGCAGAAAGAACAAGGTATTCGATTAGTTAGTCGATCGGTATGCTTCACCGGATCATCATTTTGTGTTGTGGATCCCCAAGATAGGTTGTTAAGCATATATGTTATCTCATTGTCAAGATTTATGATGTTGCATTAATCGGTGTACAAGCTTGGAGATCCGATAGGATGTTTTTCTGTTTACTTGCTCATTGTGGCCAACTTAGTGAATATTGCATGTCGTGGATGTATAAGGAGTAATTGTTTAATTGTTTCTTGTGTTGGTTATTTTGTTTTGGGTCCTAGCTATGTCTTAGCCAACTTTGATGAGTGCACATTAAATTTAATTTGTGATTTGAGCCAACCATTGAAGGATATTTCATGTTTTGTTAAAGCCGACTTGAAGCGATGAAATCTTTGTTAGTGGATATATATATGAGATTAGTAATTCATTTTTTGTGGAAAAGGTGTGTGAAAGTGTGTGAATGTGTGTGAAGAGCAAAACAGATGTGTGTGCAAGTATTAGAAGAGTGATTGAGCAATCTATGCACAATTTCAGAAGGGCAGAAAAACAGAGAAGCACAGAGCAGAGAAGAGCAGAAATATAGAATCAATCAGAAGGGCTGAAGATCGTCTACTGAGCTTCATTGGAACTAAATCCAGGCATTTGGAGATGCTATCCTCTTAGTTCAACCTTTTTGTTGGAACTCAAACATTTTGTAAGGTAGTGAGCCTTTCTATAAGCAGTGTGCTTCTTGAGCAGTGAGCTCTAGGCAGTGTGCCTGAATGCATGTGCATTCCCTTTTATTCATACTTTTAACAAAGTATAATTGTGGACTAATCTCCACCCTGGTTTTTCCCCTAACAGGGTTTCCACGTAAAAAAATTGGTGTTATGGTGTTTTGTTTATCTTCTTCTTGTGCTTGCAACTTCTCTTTTGTTGAAATGTTGTTAATGGTTCAAGATCTGGATTTAAAATTTAAATTTGTTGAACACTGATTCACCACCACCCCCCCCCTCTCAGTGTTCCTTGAGTCCAACAATTGGTATCAGAGCAAGGTTCCTCTGCAGAAGTTTAACAGCTTGAGGTGGATCTTGAATTGCAATGGACTCTAGTGGTTTCAACAACAGCTTATGGCGGCACTTGATGATCTTGATCAGTCTAAAGCAAAAGTCATGGAATTAAAAGCAAATCTTGTAGATGCTGAGAAATTCATTCAATCATTTAAGGACAAAATCAATGAGTCAAGAGAAAAGAGGAAGGAACGTTTTGATCAACTGAAGCATAAAGAAAATAAAAGCCTAGAAGATGTTCACATGAATCAGACCCTAAAAGAAATAACGGAAGAATGTGAAAAACTTGCTAAGAATAATGCTACTCTAAAGCTTGAGATGGAATCTGTGGCAATGAAGCTAACTAAGGAGATTGAAGAAAGGAAGAAGAATGAGGAGAATCTGGCCCAATCTTTTAAAGAAAAGTCTGAAGAATGCCGCAAAGTAAATAGTGGACTTATTCAACTAGAGATTGAACTGCAACAATCCAGAAATAATGAACAAGAGCTTGAAAGACAGATAGTTATTCTTAGAGATGAACTCACTATTGCAAATGAATACAAGGAGAAGTTCAGAATCAGTTCTGCTAAGTTTGATGAGCTGACTAAAGGACAGAAGGATGCAAATGATAAGCGAGGTCTTGGATATGAGAAGGAAGAAAGCTTTGGATCTGAACACAAGGATTCCAGACAAAAAAATCAAATGAACAAAGGCAAAAGGTATCTAGTAAGACAACCCAATGCTCAGAAGTTCAATGGTTGCTGCTTTGCTTGTAATAAATTTGGTCATATGGCTTCATAGTGTAGAAGTAAAATAAATTCAAGCAATCCATCATTTCCCAGTTAGTGTTTTAGTTGTACTAAGTTTGGTCACAACTCATAAGTCAATTGAGTGCAGAAGTATGTCTGTCAATGTAAGGAATGTTAAATGCTATACTTGTGGAAAATTTAGCCATATTTCTAATCAGTGCAAATCAAAGGGAAATCAATGGAATGAATGGTCTAGACAAAGAAATCGAATGTGTTACAATTGCAAGAGATTTGGTCACATTGCAAGATTCTGCAGGAATAGAAACATGGATAGAAGAGGTCCAATATACAAGGGAAAAATCTCACAAAAAGATGAAAAAGGAAAAAGGAAAGTGACTATGGAAGAGATTAGAGATCAGATGAAGAAAACATGGGTAAGGAAGAGTGACTCTGATGAAGGGAATAAGTTCGCACCAGAATCTTCTTCTGGTAATTCCTTCGGAAATTGATCTCACCCCATTGGCCTAGGGGGAGTCTTTCAAGAAAAATCCTTTGTCCCCCTGTTGGTAGCTAGCACCGGAATGCAGGAAATTGTCAATAGCTGTGATAAAAGTTTGCAAATGCATCAGTGATCGCTTATGCAAAAACATGAGAAGTAGAAGGTCCGCAAACAAATTTTCTTTTGTTGTCTCAGAAAATAGAGTACCCGGAACTCCTAGGGAAAAATATTTAATGCGGCAAAAAGGTTAGGTGCACGAAGTTATAAAAGGGTATTTTGAACCCTCATTTGTCACCTTGCATTGAAGAAGAACAGAAGGAGAGCCTCTGCAACGAAATTTCAAAGGAGTAAAGCAAATTCAGCGGTGAATTCATCAAGTATTTCAGTTGCTTGTAGAATTTTGAATTTTGTGCTCGGTAGAAAAATTTGTTCCCTACAAAAAGAAAAATGAAGCAAATCAAAGGAATGGTGAACTTGGATGAGTATAGCAGTGGAAAGATTAGGGTTGTGAGAAAGTTGTTGTCAGTCAGTGAATTGAAGTGGCTTGAAGGTGCGAAACAATCTTGTGGACACCTTTTGGAAAGTCAAGGATCTGACTGAATGCAGGTTGGAGCAGCTAATTGAGGTTTTGAGGAAAGGAGAAAAACTAGAAGAAGCAATTACAATCCCAAAATCCCTCATTCAAATTATTAACAAGACATCTGAGAATAGTAGCATGATCTTAATCATTAGGATTTTTGTAGAACCATGGAAGAAATTTCTTCCGGATATGAAAGATAAGTACAAGTTAATTTTCTAACTTAAGTAGCAGTTGTACTTCAAATTTTGAATTTTTGAAAGGGGGAGAGAGCTTAGTGAAGAATATATTTGTCATTGATGTCAAAGGGGGAGGAGAGTAGTGAAAAATGCTTTATCATTCTAAGGGGGAGTTTAAGTTTTGAAATTTTGAATTTTGACACTTAGTCATTTTTCACTAAGTGTTGCCATCAATGCCAAAGGGGGAGATTGTTGGCATATGGCTTGTTTGATGGCATGTGGCTTCTAGTGTTGTCATTGATGGCAACCCAAGTCATTCCTCTGGTCCGCAAATCAGAATTTGCTCATACTGGCAGGAAATGTAGAGTGCAGTGTTCTACCGGCAGAAAGCAAAAAGAAAAGGGTATCCAGTCAATTAGTTGATTGGTATGCTTTACCGGATCATCATTTTGTGTTGTGGATCCCCAGGATAGGTTGTTAAGCATATATCTTATCTCATTGTCAAGATTTGTGATGTTGCATTAATCGGTGTATGAGCTTGGAGATCCGACAGGATGTTTTTCTGTTTATTTGCTCATTATGGCCGACTTAGTGAATGTCACATGTCGCAAATGTATAAGGAGTAATTGTTTAATTGTTTCTTGTGTTGGTTATTTTGTTTTGGGTCCTAGCTGTGTCTTAGCCAACTTTGATGGGTGCGCATTAAATTTAATTTGTGATTTGAGCCAACCATTGAAGGATATTTCATGTTTTGTTAAAGCCGACTTGAAGCGACGAAATCTTTGTTAGCGGATATATATATGAGATCGGTAATTCATTTTGTGTGGAAAAGGTGTGTGAAAGTGTGTGAATGTATGTGAAGAGTAGAACAAATGTGTGTGCAAGTATTAGAAGAGTGATTGAGTGATCTATGCACAGTTTCAGAAGGATAGAAAAACAGAGAAGAGCAGAGCAGAAATACAGAATCAGTCAGAAGGGCTGAAGATTGTCTACTGAGCTTCACTGGAACTGAATCCAGGCATTTGGAGATGCTATCCTCTCAGTTCAACCTTTTGTTGTAACTCAAACATTTTGTAAGGTAGTGAGTCTTCCTGTAAGCAGTGTACTTCTTGAGCAGTAAGCTCTAGGCAATGTGCCTAAATGCATGTGCATTCCCTTTTATTCATACTTTTAACAGAGTATAATTGTGGACTAATCTCCACCGTGGGCTTTCCCCTAACAGGGTTTCCACGTAAAAATATTGGTGTTATGGTGTTCTGTTTATCTTCTTCTTGTGCTTGCAACTTCTCTTTTCTTGAAATGCTATTAATGGTTTAAGATCTGGATTTAAAGTTTAAATTTGTTGAATACTAATTCACCGTCCCCCCCCCCTCTTAGTGTTCCTTGAGTCCAACACTCTTGATACCTATGTGGTAACATTTATGCTCTGAAATCAGGAACATATACATTGTACATATCCATCTGACAAACTTCCAAACCACAAGACAATATCTTCAAATGCGGAGGAATGCGGAACATTCTCCGAAGCATCTATAGCACAACTTCTTGAGCAACTGTCTGTAAGAGAATCTTTTATACATTTTACATCAATAGACAGTGAATACAACATCCACAACATCATTCACCTATACATGACCAACAGGAAATATAGGACAACTGTTATAGCAAGCTCATGACAACCATCATCATACATAGTACTTTTGATCATCATACTAATTGCAGCACATGCAACCTTCCACACACTACCATTTTGTTGACATCAAAGACAACATCAGCAGCAATCTCCATCCTCTTGACATCAATGACAACACTGACATTAATGACAACACCTGCAACAATGTTCATTCTGTTGACATCAACAACAACATCTGCAACACATTGTAATCCTATTATTGTTGGTTAATACATTGTTTGTTGTTTGGAGATTGGTTTTTTGTCAAAAAGGCTTTCCCAAGGTAAATCTTGTGTTCTACGTTGTTTCTCTATTGAATCTTGTGTAGAATTGTAACTTATTGCATTGCTTCTCTCATAGAATTAGTGTAGCAACTATCTAGTTTCCTCTCAAGTAGAATGATAATGAATCACTATTCCATTATGGAAATGTGAAGAATTGTGAACTCAAATTCAACGTTATACAATGACCATGTTTTCTAATATTTGACATAATCTCATTCCAATATTGCTTCTAGATTTTGCATTAAATTAGCATTCAAAATTGAATGCTTCATAAATGGTATTCCTTTTCTGAGCAAGGAAACCAAACAATACTATTATACATGACAAACCATGTAGTTACTCCATGAGTCAAGAAATTTATAATTTGAAAACCCTCTACTTCAAACATATCAAAAAAGTTGAATAAGGCAAAGATATTCAAACAAGAAGAGAACTGTAATGTACCTTGTTGGGACTCAAATCTGAAGTGTCATTTTTTCTTGAGTCCTTTCCTTTTGTGTAATGTCTCCATTTTGGCCACACTCTTCTTTTGGATTTAGCCTATTTCCGGAAATCCGTAGGCTAAGCTGAAGTATAAAACTAGGGTTTCCTCTTTCAGATACTGCTCAGTTGGCGTTCAGAGGATGTTGTGCAGACTTACTATTTATAGCAGTTTGCTATTTTTAGCAAGTCTATCTTTTGGCAGTATCTATCTAGCAGCAATTCAATCCTTTGCAGTTCAGTGTTTCAGTTTGGCTTTGGTTATCTCCATGGATTAAGTTTTATACTTAGTCATTTTTATGTTTCTCAGTTGTACCCCCACGCCTAGGAATGATCACTTCATGTTGTTTTTAAAAGGGGGTCATTAAGGGGTCAATGGTGCATTTAATGAATTATTAAATGCTTTATTGTTGCAAAGTGAAGTTGGATGCCTAAAAGAGGTTGATTAATATTTTATTATTTCAAAAAGTGAAATGCTTAAAGTGGCATTCCTTTTGGAAGTTGAAGTGATTCAACTTCTTGGAATTTGAAGAGTCTCTTGTTGCTTCATTTGCCAATTGAAGCTTATATATTGCTGCTGTTTGAAGAGCTGATTATCTTTGGAAATATTGTAAAGTTATGCTGCTGGTTTGAAATCCAGAATCCGGCTAAGGGAAAGCTTAGCAATTTGTCTCCATTCTTCGGACCTGAAACTATGGTTCCCTAGATGGTGGATTGAGAGTGTGCTTCATTCAGAAGTGCACATTGAGCTTCATTGTTGGAGAATTTGAAGTATTTTTCAGTTTTTGAGCTTGTTGGTTCATTCATGGCTGAAGGTGATTTTCATTAACAGCTCTTTGTACGATTTTAATATGCTTCTGGGTATTGAAGATATGGATTCCTAGCACTTGGGCGCCCCTTCCCATAGAAGATCAGAATTTATTTCAAAGTATTTATTTTTATTCTTGCAAAATCGCCCTTGCTAAGGGCCATACCATGTTGGGAGCATTGAGAATTGTGCAAGTAAATTAATGGTTGCTTTTTGAAGCTGTTTCATCATCATGACATGGGCGCCTATCCTTCAGAGGTTCATTGCAATTGATTGCACTCAATTTGGAGGTAAATTGATAAAGTTATGTGCATTTCATTGATGTACAGTTTGCTGGTCTGATTTTCTGTATTCTCTATTTCTGATCAGACTTGTTAGTTTTTGATATAATGCTGGTTTGAGCTTCATTTCTATATCATTATTGTATTGTAAGAGTTAGAGGAAGTGTTACTCTAACCATTGATTGATTTGGAAGCATATCTTTCTTATTTGCAGCTGTTTAATTCATTGTAAAGCTGATTAGTAGTACTAACAGCTATTTATTTTATTTGCTGCAATTAGTTTAAATTTCATACTCCCACGATTGAGTGGTTGAGTTTAAATAATCATTTTTCTTAATTGTAAGTTTCCCCCTACTAAATAAGTGGTTGTGTGGACTGTATTCCCCCCATGTTAATAAGTGGAAGTGAGGATTTAAATGGCTGGCTTGCCGCCTTTAATAATGTAATAATCTCACCCACTGAATAAGTGGAGTATCCCCACTGCTTGTGGATGCCTGCATCAGCAGATGAATTGTAATTTCAGTTCAGTTTACTCCTAATGATCCTCTGACCATATGCTATCACCTCGCCCACATTGGGATCTTGGTGAACATTCTTGGTTAGAGTTACTTCCATGTTGATTTGTTTTTGGAGCTAACGCTAATCAGTGACTTGTTGCTGGTTTGTTTATTGAATTTTGGGAAAAAATTAAGGGGAATATTTCATTTTGTGTGTATTCATAATATGTGACCCTTGTGGATAACCGATCAAAGAAAATTTGAGTAGGTCATGTTGTTGAAATGGTGCCTTTGGATGTTTTGTTTGGCCCCCATATTCATGCATTAGTCAAAAAACCCAAGTTGCCAAATGTAAAATTGATTGTTATTTTGTCAGGTTTTTGAGGTTTCAGCATTCCTCATTATTGCATGCCTCCTCTATCAGCCCCAAATCCCCACTTGTGCTCTTCCATTTTTCGTCTAATTATCCTCCCATCAATCTTTTGAGCCATTGAGGCTTCCCTTACCGCCCTACCATCTCCTTTGTTCCCTTGACACACAAGGTCTGCTTTCTAAATTCACCCAAGTGTCAAGTTTTTTGGGGTTTTGGGCCTTCTCTTTCCATTTTCCTTTGTCATGCATCATGTCACAGTACCGAACCCTAATCCTTGACAAAGGTTTTCGTTATTTTGTTTAAATGTTCACCTTTAATGTACCATCTTTTTGAAGCCCAAATAACGCGCACAAAGATTATTTTAATGGTTTTTGAAGCCTAATGGCGTGTTTTTTCCACCTCTCCACCTACTTGCAGTATTGGTGAATGGTCACACAACTACCAAGATGTATT
Organism: Sequoia sempervirens; assembly: GCA_007258455.2. Classification (NCBI taxonomy): domain Eukaryota; kingdom Viridiplantae; phylum Streptophyta; class Pinopsida; order Cupressales; family Cupressaceae; genus Sequoia; species Sequoia sempervirens. The sequence continues at coordinate 11,295 of VDFB02043966.1, forward strand.
GCAGATCTCTTCCTTCCATCTACAACATCCATTTTGGGTGAAAGTGAACATGAGCCATGAAATTTTAAATTGTGAATGCAGCAATTAAAGTTGATGCCCTATTGTTGTTATAACATGATTTTGATCATTTTTTATGAGGGGTTGGTTTTGCCAGTGACAATTAGAGGCTATGCAGATGTAGGGATTAGTCTAGGGTTTCAACCATGCCATGTCCAATTGTAGAAGAGCAGTGAATCCATGAGGCACATGAAGGACAAAGTGTTTCAGTATTATACAAAGGATATCTCCATGCTATTTGTATTTCTCCAAGAAAATCACCATTGTTGTGCAAGTTTTCCCTTGTCACATTTGCTCACATGAATGTCGTGAACAATTAATAATGTGACAACATTCCAATGTATTACAGGCATTGTAACAAGCATTTGTTTATCACATATAGATTTGTGCATTCAGTTTGCATCACTAAGTATGCTCTCTATGTAATGCTTGTAATTTGAGGGGTTATGTGCCCAAATCGAATCTTGTATGTTTCTTTCATTATTTTCTTTCCTACATTTGTGACTTTGTAGCCCAATGGATAAGTCACCAATCTCTATCCACCTTACCAATCTTAAATCATTCAAACAAACAAGATATTAATCAGTAGTGTAGGAGTTAATCCTTTTGTGCATTCATAATCCTGTGATATAACTAAGGATCTATCTTCAATGAGCCTCAAATGAATTCATTTCATGTGGGTTATGATTGCACATCATTATCAGCTATATAGGGGTTTTGTGCAACTAGTTTTTTTTTACCTACTAACAGCATTTGGAGTTAAGAATGTAGTTGAATTTGGTTGCAGCTGTTTGGTGATTGTTTATTTTGTGTGAGTTTAATGGCCAATAATGCTTGGGCACGAGTAATGGCCAATACTTCATTATTCCTTACATCAATCATGTTGGCACTAGCCTTTTCCTTCGTACATCCGATCTCTTTGTGCTTTCCAGGTCCACACTATTTGCACAATAATAGCACTCTGTCTTGCTTGTTTTAGCAGTCTTTTGTAAAGTGTCCCCCATTCACTACATTGTCGGCATTGTATGATAGGGCATCCTTTGGGGTCATTGTATTTTGGATTGTCCTCCTCTTTGATTACAATAGCTGCCTAGAGATGCATTATGTGGTTTTGATGGAGTGGACTCCTCGCCCTACATAAAGAGCACTTGTGTACTCCTAATCTTCAAATTGTATGGGAACTCCTTTATTGAAAGATCCATAACCGAGAAAATTTCACAAAACATCTTTTTAGGACAATTACCTTTTGTGTGCCCCTCAATTTTGCACTTCGTACACTATTCTTTGTTGGTTTCTTTCTCTGTCTTCAATTCTTTCATCATTCTAAATATCTCCATTTGAAGCGCTTGTACGGTTCCCAATTCATCCTCGCTATTGTCATCCGAAATTCTATCTTCCTCTATTTTTCTTTTACTACGCAAGGACATTTTATCTTTACTTTCTAGGTCCATTGCCCAATTGTAGGCTTTTGAATAGGAAGAGCGTGGCACTACTATAGACACCTAAAAATGTCTAACGCATCATGCATTCCTCTAATTGGTCATTATCACTCATCACCCCCTTTTATCACCCTTTAATTAAATAATTTCCAATTATTTGATTAACTTGACCTTTTTTCCTCTGTTAATTAGATAATTTCCAATTATTTGATTAATTCACTATTTTTCCCTCTATAACCTTTAATTAAATATTTTTTAATTATTTAATTAATTAAATCATTTTTTCCTCCACTTTAATTAAATAATTTTGATTACTTAACTAATTTCCAATTTTCCTCACATCCATCTAATTAAATAATTTTAAAAATCATTATTCCTTCTTATCCCACATAATTAAATGATTTTTCAATTATTTAATTAGCTAATTTTCTTCCACAATTTAATTCATTTAGTTGCACATTCCCTCCCAAAATGGAATATTCCAAATTCGAATTCGATTTTGAAAATATCTTCCCTCCAAAAATATCTAAAATATCTCCTAAATTTAGGGAGGAGCTTCAATTAACTGAACTCTTCCTCAACATGCATGGCCTCTCCATCCTTCATTCACTCTCAACCATTGATTTGAACTTTTAATCTTAATCGTTCATCTAATATTTTGAGATCTATAAAACAAGCATTCATTCCTCATTAATCCTTCTCCCTTATCTTGATTAGATCTCAATTTGTAATTTGAGCTCCATAGCAATCTAGCCTCCATAGCCATCAATCTTTCAAGCTTTAGCACAATTGGGTTATGCTAAGCATGAGTAATCCACATATCTCAAAGCATACACTCACATTGTCAACAATGGAATAAGGGTTAGCATCTTTGGGTGAGGTAAAAGTAGGTTTAAATTTCATTTATGCTTTCATTTCTTGTTTTCTTTCATTTGATTATAGCTAATGACTTCATTGGTAATGGATTTAATTTGATCAATTGGGTCTTGGTTTGTGATTTGATCTAACCCTCTTGTTTATCCCTTTTGATTGATCTTTCCAATTACACCCATTCACAACTACCTTCATTTTTTTTCTTAATGATGGAAGTAGGCCTTCGATAAACCATTTTTTCTTGAGACCGTCAGCTGGTTTTGTTTCTAACTTTACAAGTAATTCTTTAAGTCTTTGATTATAAGCTCATATGTTTTCATGCTTACCTTGTTTCGTATAGTAAATTTCTTCTACTATTTCATTATCATCACGAAGCAATTTAAACTCTTCCTCAAAGGCCTTCGTTAATCTCTCCCATGCACTTCAAGAGGCTTGGTCGATTTTTGTATACAAGTTAATCACTATGCTTAACAAGGTGGCTGGAAAATATCGTAGCCAGATTTCTTTATCATCTTGCCCATTTGTTGTCCAGATTGTTTCACAAGTCTTACAATGCCTAACATGATCCTCCGATCCATTGCCTATAAATTAATAGAGTAATCATTCATTACCTAATAATTAATTAATCTTTATTTGATTATTAGGGTAATTTCACTTTATACATTTAAGCTAAAATTAGGAGTGTTATTTTTTTTTATTAGCTTGAGCTATTATTAGATCATTTTGTCTCATCACATGTGATGTTGACACTTGTCATGATTTAATCCCTTTCTCATTTAGGGTTTGCTCTTATTAGCACTCTCTATTGCATAATCACTCTTGAGGTTTATTATGTAAGTTCTTTCTTTTTAAGGAAATAGCAAATCATTTTTTGGAACTCTCATGTGTGGAAGGTGTTCACGTTTGTTGTTTGATTTTGCATCTTGTTTGATTTTCACAAATCTAACATGGTATCAAAGCGTGGATTCGGCGAATCTCACCCAAATTTTTGATGGTTTTCTTCAACTAGGGTTATAGGGCATCAAATCTGGAATCTTCATATTTTTTGTAGGTTTTGGTCTTGATCATTTTTTCGATGCATTTTGGAGCTAAATGGACCTCACCATTGCAATCAGGAGGTCCAGTAAACAAATTTTGACTATAAAATTGTCCAATTTTGACATCAGGAGCTTCTGAGGCAAAAAAAAATTTTGGGCGTATGGCCTCCCAAAAGTCGTACCATACAACAGATTTTTAAAAAAATTAAAAAATGTGACAGCAATGACGCTTGGTCGCGGCTGTGCTAGCCATTGGGTGGCAACCTGCTAACCATGTCGCCAACGGTAGCAGTTACTAGAGTCGTTGCGGTCTATTGTCTGCTAACAACAGCAGCGACCCACTAGCCACCAATGGCTACCAAGCCACCAAGAAACCAGCATCTAAACCGCCCACCACCAGTACTAAGCACTTGATCCGACCTGTCCTTGGTCACGTGGGCAACCAATGCACAGGCCGGTGAGGGCCTAAAAAATTTTGCATTTTTTGGCAACTTAGCAAGATTGAGAAAATTGTGATAACTCTTCGCTCGGGTATCGAAATTGGGCAAACAAGATATCATCAGAAATCTAGTTCCAATCAGAAATCTGGTTCCAAGCACTATCTAATGGTACTAGTTTTTATCTCAGATTTTGCTGGCAATACATTTTATTGCTTGTCAAAGTCAGATGTGTTGTTTTCACTCTCGAGCTCACAACTTTTGACCAGTTTCTCTGAGTTTTACAATTTCAGCAATGTTGGAAAGATCATTCAAAACTCTTCAAAACCATCAATGAACTTTTTCCAAATTTTTCTTCAAGTGCATTTTATTCATTTTTTTGTGTTTTCACATTCTATTGAATTACTTGGACATTTCAACTCCTAAAAAATTTGTGTTTGTGTGAGATGACTTGTTTTAGGCTGTTCTACATGTATTTCCAGGGTTTTGTCATATATGTGCATTGCAGACATCTTTTGTATGCATTTTCTCTTTTGTAGACACTAAGATAAAGTGCCACTGTTGTACATGTTTTTTGGGGATTTCGCATATCCTATTGTGCTTTTTGTATTCACACTATGTTATAAAGTGCCATGGGGGGGAGGGGGGCTTGTGTAGTGCCTTTGTTTTGTCATCACACATTTGTCAAGTGAGTGTCCCTTCCACGATAGTAGTGATTCTTGCCTCATGCATGTGTTCCTTAGTTTGCACACCCTTTATCAGTTGTAGGTACTTTCATGTGCATGTTCAAATATTCTCAGTGTTCCACGAGCCTGGGGGACGGGGAAACGGGGGACGGGGAAACGCGTTTCGGAGACGGGGGGACAAAGGGCCTAAGTTTGGGGACGGCGGGGAGACGGTGGGGGGACGGCGGCGGCAGGGTGGTGGGGTGGTGGTGCTAATATAGTTATAAATATACTTATAGTACTTGAAAAACTAGTTTTGAAAAGATGTATAACAGTATAACAGTATAAGAATTACATTTCAAATGAATCTATAGGAAATTACTCAAATTAGTAAAATTATAACATAGCAAAATTTGAAATACTAAATCTAAATACGAAGATATCTTGAATGCTAATTGCTAAATAAAATTTGACAAATGAAATTGTTAAATTAGAGATTTCTATTATATCGAAAATATGAATATTTGATGTCATATGAGATATCACAAAGTCTATAAAGATGATTACATGATTCATCATTACAATGAGTAGCAAATGCCAAATGGAAAATAGTAAAACAGTAAACTAAATAGTAAATTACTAAATACAGATACTAATAGCAAAATGTCAAAACTCAAAATGTAGTAAATAGTAAATACAGGAAACTCCTGGGCGTCTCCTAGTCTCCCAGGAAACTCCTGGGCGTCTCCCAGGAAACTCCTGGGCGTCTCCCAAGGAGACTTGGAGACTTGGAGACGTCTCCCAAGGAAACTTGGAGACGTCTCCCCGTCTCCCCGTCTCCTTGGGAGACGCAGAGACGTTTCCCCGTCTCCGGCGGAGCACCGGCGGCGGTGGCGGGATGGCGGGAGATGCCAAGTACCCGTCCCCCCGTCCCCGAGACGTCCCTGTTTCGGAAACGTGCCATTTTGGGGGGGAAACGCGTCCTCGTGGAACATTGAATATTCTTGGTTCTCCTTCATGCACTTTTTGGTGACACAATTTCAATGGACCTATCTTGACTCTCCCTTCCACATTATGGGGGAATTTCTACTATTGGTGCTAATGTTTCTTTGGCTTCATTTTTGAAGTGATCTATGTGTCTAGTTCTTGTTCCTATGTACTAGGCAAATGCAATGGCTAGTTACCCATGCATTTCGACAAGATGGAGCATTTACCATATGGATATTCCTAGATTCCTGTTTTGTGGAGGTGACCTATTTTCACTTGATCAATGTTCTTCAAACTATTGGTACCTCTATTTTCGATTTGCATCTTGCAAGGTTGAGCAGTTTCGTTGGGGTCACTTGTTCAGATTCATGTGCCATCTGTATCTTCAATTGCCAAATGTTTGCCTTTGTTTTCCATCTAATTCGAGTAGTGTTGTTGGGGGAACTCATACAGATTCTTGTCTTCTTAATCTTGATTATCATTTTTTTCAAAGAAGGTTCTTCATTTTAGCACTATATCAGTTATCATTCAACAGTTGTCTACACCTTCTTCGTGCTCCAGCGATGTTCTTCATGTTCCTATTCTTTTTGGGACATTGTTTTGGAGGCTTCTTAGTCCTTCATTCGCCTTTCTCTCTTTTGGAAAGGAGTTTTTCCCATGAGGTTTTCTTCTTTTCTCCAATTCTGAGAGATTAGATTGTTTGTACATGGGTAACTCATCAGGCCTTGTTTGTCGACACCCATTCATGCATTCTTTGTTTTTTGTGCATACGCTTTTTAGGGTTTTTAGCTACTCCCTAAGTTTTCACTTAAGGGTGGGTGTTAGAGTAATCATTGATTGGCTAATAATCAATTAATCTTAATTGATTATTAAGCTAAATTCACTTTAAGCACTTAAGCTAAACTTAGAAGTGTTTTTTTCTTTTAATTAGTTTGAGCTATTATTAGATCATTTTGTCTCATCACATATGTTGTTGACATTTGTCATGATCTAATCCCTTTCTCATTTAGGGTTTTCTCTTATAAGCACTCTTTCATTGTATTATCACTCTTAAGGTTCATTCTATATGTTGTTTCTTTTTGAGGAAATAGCAAATTATTATTTGCAACTCTCATGCGTGGAAGATGTTCTCATTTGCTGTTTGATCTTGCATCTTGTATGTTTTCCACAAATCTAACATAAACTTGGGCAACTTTTTCTTTTCTTCACTGGGGCTTACCATGATTTTATTTAGATGCAAACCTAGTGCCTCGAATCTGCTTGCTAGGGAGTTTTGATTTAGGTGTTTTGATGCTTCTGTTGCACTCTCAACCACATAGGAATCCTCAACTCTTCCCTCATCTCCAACCTTCTACGCACTTGTTTCACCTTCAAATTTTCTTTTATATACCCTTGTCTCGACTTCTCCTTCGATTGACAAACTTCAAACGTTTCTCATAATCTTCTCCTTCATTCCCTTTGCTCGATGATCCTTAAAAATCACCTAATCTCTTGATCTTGACCACATTGTGGTTTCTTCCCATCTTTATTGGGGTCTAAGTGTTGGAAAGTTTGTGCTTTTTGAAGGTTGGTGCCTCCATTCCCTTGGATAGGTTGGTGCCTATCTAGCCCGCTGCAGATTCATGACATGGCTTAACCGCCTCCTGTGGATCTTGCAAAAATTTGGCATTTGTATCAGGCCCGCATTAACAGGTCGATCTTTTGGCGCAATGGCAAAGCCATTGCAACAAATGGTATCAGAGTGAGGTCACGGGTTTGAATCCCACGGTCGCACTGCGCGGGGGGGGGATTGTTGGAAAGTTGGTGCTTTTTTAAGGTTGGTGCCTTCGTTCCCTTGGATATGTTGGTGCCTATCTAGCCCACCACAGATTCATGACATGGCTTAACTGCCTCCCGTGGATCTTGTATAAATCTGGCATTTATATTGGGAGTTAACAGGTCGATCTTTGGTGCAACAACAAATCCATTACAACACTAAGGGCATGAATCTCTCAAATCTAACCCAATTTCTTTAAGGCAAGAGCACCAAATGTTTATTGATCTATATGATAAAATAAATACATGAATTAATACAACGGCACTTATAACTACCAGAAGCCAACTACAACTAATACAAAAAATTAATACATATTCGAACAACCAATATTATCGAAATACAATAATGGACATCACACACTAACTACATGGAGTAGTTGCAATGTCAAATCTAGTGAATAATAGTATTTTGGGTCTTGTAGGGAGGCAAGTGTTGGTGAATAGTGCAAAACATAGGATTTTTAGAGGTTTAGGGATCGTGAGTCAGGAATACCTCATGGCCCATACCAATGTCGAGGAGTCAAGGATCAAGAGTCGGGAGTAAGCCATGCTTCATGCTTAAAGTAAACAAGTAAGGGTATCTCCACATCTCTAACTCGAGAGGACATATAAAGGAAGTGAATAATAGTATTTTGAATTGTGCAAGGAGGTAGCTGGTATGAGTTTTGGGGTTTCAGGGATAGAGAGTCGAGGATACCTCAAGACCCATACCAATGTCGAGGAGTCAAGGATCAAGAGTTGGGAGTAAGCCATGCTTCATGCTTAAAGTAAACAAGTAAGGGTATCTCCACATCTCCGACTTGCGAGAGTTGGAGATCGGGGATACCAAGGAATTCATCCATTAAGGTATGCAAATTGGGGTAAGTCCGAACCCACGATCCTGATAAGGTAATACAATGTGAGACATTAGCGATTGGGAGTTGGGAATACCTTTTACAAGGTACCCAAATAAGGACACGTCCAAAGCCGCGATCTTGATAAGATAGTGTAGTGAAAAGTGTCAAGGATCAAGATTCAAGGATACCAAGGAAAAGGTACCCAAGTAAAAGAAGGGCCAAAACTCTGACTCTAATAGGTAACTTAGAGTAGAAATTGGGGGGTCGGAGGTTGGAGGAAAAGCGTGTCAATAACATAATGTCCCAAACTCGAACAAAGGAAAAGGAAAAGGTGGGGAACGGATGAAAGGTATGTTGTGATGGGAAAGTCCAATATCCCTATAGGAGCAAAGGAATAAGGCGAAGTTGGACAAAAAGGCACACCAAGAAGGAAAACTCCAACAAAAGAACAACCCATATAAATTTGAATATAAAACACCCCACCCTTAGAGCTCTTTAAGATCCTTACAACTTCCAATACATGGCTAGCACATGGGGGATGACAAAGGACAACACTTATGCAAAAATGCCAAATGGAGATCCATACAAAGATTTCTCAAATCAATTATATGTGATGGGAAAAATGGGGCCTAAGTGCACAAAAGAGCTCAGACTCAAGCAAAACTTGGCGCTAGGTTTGAGTCCCAACATAGGGCATGGTGAATCCATTAGCAACCATCACATTAAACCCTTCAAATCCATCTATATATTGACCTGTAGCCACTGCCACTGGCTCCATCTCCCCTGTAGCCGTGGGTTGCTCACACGTCTCTTCGGCGAGCCCGGCCGTCTCACTCTGTTGAGTCTGAATAACTAGGCCTCCCTCATCCATACCGCCGGCCAACCCTTCTGAAGGGCTCTCGCAGGCGGCTCGGCCACCTCCAATGTGAAGCCCATCGATCCCAGCCAGTCATCAATCTGGGCCACTCCTGGTGCTCCTAGTAGTGCAACAAGGAGAACCTACTCCTACGTTGTGATTGTTCCCCAAGTCCCTGTTACTAGTATTTCTAGCGATGTTGCAGATGGTGATGTACCATGTGAAGCTACCTGTTGACGTGGTTTTTGAGACCGCACCAACACAGAACAAAGTCGCCCAACGGACGCTCTATTCTCTCTTGATCAAAGTATTCCGCACGCTAAGATTGCCAGAAAGTTCGTGCGTTCAACTCCAAGGTTCCTTTAGTGCGAATAGGCTCAGTTTGGCTTGATGTGATATTGCTGGTATGTCAAGGGGACTTACGCAGTTGTTCAGACTTCTCGCAGTTAGCAGTTGATATGTAATTTGAAGGGGATTCTTACGTGTATGATTTGGCAATGTGTATCCTTTTCTAAAACTAACAAGAAGTATGCGGAAAGTAAAAGGGAAAGGGCCTAAGAAATTTGTACTCTATTCTAAATGCAAGGTATGTGGGGCTTCGTCTCAATAGACTTCAACCAGATTTCACCTAGCCTCCGTCGGACAGCCTCAGCAAAATCCGTGCAATCTTCAAAGGGGATAGCGGAAGGTATTCAAGTTACAGTTTAACATACGTACACCATCAGAACAACGCATATAAGTATGTAAGCCATAACCGAAGTCAAGCACAAAATAATGTCCAGTTGACCACGCAAGGCAGACTTATCATCAACAAGCCGCTAGTGGTTTGGAATAAAATGAAGCTATCTCAATGAAATACCACACACCAAAGTAAGCTACTTGCATGAATTTAATCTACTTGGATACGAAAGGAAGAAGAAACCTTGCTAGCATTTCATGACAAGACGAATTTCATCATCAATGAAAAGATCTATTATCATAAAATGTATTACACAACAATCTCCTCAAAAGTTTTCAAAAGGGAAAACTTTCTCTCTTCTCCAAATTATGCAAAAATGCTCTACACTACTACACTATCTAGCTCTAAGGCTAATGCTCTCTCAATGTCTACTCTGGTTCTGAATCCTAATGTCTTACAAATGAGGGGGACTCCCCTTTTTATAGCTAGCCAAGTCCCAAAGGACGGCTAGGGTTACAATCAATAGAGTGGCCAGAATCGTGCCACCTCAGCCCTAACCCTAAAAACTGCCAGAATAGGGAGTGGTACATTAAATGAATCAAAGATTCCCACTCACTCCCAAAATAGCAAATGTAATAAATGCTCCATACTCAGTCTTCTAGAAGATCCTCGTCCAGTAGTGTGTTCCCATTAGCCTTCTCTCTGACTGCCAACTCAACAAATCTGCTAAGTACGGCCTCAACCTCCTCAACTGAAATAGATGGAACACAATCTAACTGAAACTCTAACACTGTAACTGAGTGCTCGTGCCTCGTACAAGATTTTCTCCAAGCAGCCAATGAGTCCTGCGTGTTCTGGATCAAAGTGGAGAATGTAGCTGTATTTTCAAAGTCATCTTGTACGAAGGTCTTAACATCTGCGAAGAAGGGAACGTGAACCCTCAAAATTATCAAAGACTTATTTTCTTCGAGGATTGACCGCTGCAAATATGGCCTCGAGAAGGTATTACGAGACTCCATCTATGATATTGGCCATAGCCTTGTGAATCTGGCACAGATCGCTGTCTTTGCATCGAAGAGCCGCATGCAGCGATAGCCGAGAATACCACCTAGAGAAATCATATAGGTCATTAAGCACGATTAACACCTCCATCAATAAATAGCGCAATGGCAGCACATGCCTCAAGCCTCAAGGCGTGGATCACCTTACTCTGATAGATGGAAGCATCGCCCCAAGCATGATCCACCGCATACATCCGTGCCAAAATAGTAGAGGCTTGCTGAAAAGCAAAGGATAGGTCCTCCATGAATTTCTCTGTCTCCGTACGAACCCCTGTGACCCATTTGTCTGCCTCTTGTGTCATCCTCCCCAATTCTACCAAGCCGCTGATCGACTCTCTAGGAATATCTGCTGGAGGCTCTATCACTGGTGCATCCTGCCCTCGAGAACGAGACAACTGCTGAACATATCCAACTAACGCCTTGTGTTCTCGTTTCAACTTCTTGTATTTTCCTTCTTTCTTGAATAATCTATCCTTAAGGGCAAGGAAGGAGTTATCGCACTCCTCAACAATCTGTGCACCAGTAGGGCGTCCCAAGTCAAGAGTGGTGACCACATAGTTTCAGAACAGCTGTTTCAGTCCACTTTTCGACTAGGTAGGACAGCGTGAAGATGCGAGAGCATATAAATACGTGGAGATCTTAGAAATTTTCTTGCCTTCTTCTTGATTGGAGGCAACGTCCTAGGTTCAAAAACTCTTCCATCTCAGCTGCTGGATCAATCTCCTCGCTCGGGCTCCTTCGCATTCTATCCCTTAGCCAATCGGGCACCTCATATAATATATCGAAAGGCCGCTGCTCCCGTGCCTCGACTTCTCTAACCTGTTCCACTTCTTCCTCATTCTGGCGAGGCTCATCGTCCTCAAGTGGCTGAGTGTCACCCGACACTATATCATCATCGTCGCCATCATTCATGGCCGCCTCTATCTCCTGCTGAAATTGAGGGTCAGTAATTGTCCCCTCATCATCCTGCTGATCCTGCTGATCAACCCTAACAGGTACATTGGCACTCTGGCCAATCGACTCCCTCCGTGGAGGCTGAATATCACTCTGTATCTCCAGTACCTGATTCACTGCAATTCTCTGATCAGCAAATAAAGACACCTCCTGTATGCTTGGAGAACGTGTCTCCAAAGGTACTGCTACTGTAACTCGTGGAGGTTCTGGCTGAATTATTTCTTTCTTTCTGGACTCTGGTCCTCTTGTGATCTGTTTCTTCCTTCCTGTGGTGGGCGTGCTGTGATCTCCCATCAAGTTGTAGGTCAAGGCAATTGACCTACCTTTCAATCTGCTCACTCGCCTATCGACCCAGGCCCTGGTGAATGTCATAACCGGGATGGAAAGAGTATCAAGGTCGGCAACCTCGGGCTCTGACCAATCAATAGGCGGAAGTGGAGTGTCCCGAACAGCTGCATAGTCTGGATGAACGACATCCATGTCCTCATTGACCTGGTCCGGAACCGGAACTACCTCACACTCCCTGATCAGAGTAATCGGCAACCTAGAGAACATCCTCTTTCTCACTTCAATCTCATCTAGTGCATCAGCCCAATAATCCTCAATGGTGGCCTTGTGTTTGAATTCTTCTGACAACACCCAGTTGATGTTATGGTGCGGGTCATAGTGTTGTCTACTTGTGTGATATGAAAAATGATAGAATTGAAGCTCACTTTCAGCTTCTCTACATGCCTGTATCGAAGGACAAACCTCGTCCGAGTTGCCCATCACAACTGGAAACTCTATCCCTCGTTTCTTCTTTTTCTTCTGGATTTTGTCAAAGGCTAGCAACTGTCTGGCTATCTCTAGCATTATTATTTTATCTTTTGGGTACTTAGAAGTGACCCTATAAGGGTATGTAGAAGAAAATCCTTTAAGAGCCTAATGTATGAAAATCTTGGAAACTGTATAGACCAGCACCCATACCTTTCAATCAGCTCCTGGGCATTTCTAGAGATTCTGCACTGTAACCTCTCCTGAAGCAGCCTCGTGATGTACATGGTGAATGCATCGTTGACACGCTTGTAATGGGTTGTGCTTGACAGGTGCAACTGCGTACACGCCTCATGAATTTTGAATTGGTGAGAGCCACAACCGATGGGTTCCTTGTAAGAAATCCCTCTGTACCTCGTCATCCGTGCCAACATATAAATTAGATAGGAACTCATGTAAAATGTCTTTGTCCTCCGCAAACTCAGGAGCTGCTCATGTATATTGTCGCTGATCATCTCGGCCCAATTGACATAATCCTTGCCTTCTAACACCAGGTTGATGTAATAAAACATCCACGGCTCAAAAATATAAGACTGAGGGCAACCACCAACCCTGCTCAGCAACATGATGAGATCACAATATTCCTGCTTCAAGTCCTCTGCTATGATCTGCTTCGGCAGCTTCGTACGAGACGGCCTCGGAGTGCTCATCCAGTGAGTGTTAATAGTGTCCATGCATCGTTCAAAGGCAGAAGCATACATACGCTCCGCTCGCTCCCTGGACTTGTAGATCATGTTTCTATGCACCGGGATCCCAAAAGCTTCACCAATGGCTGCCGGAGTGAGATTGGCAAGTACTTGGCCATCTGGTGACGTGATCGACCGGTGTTCTTTCTCGTAACAGTTGGCGCACTCCATAATCAACTCTGAACACTGAATAGCTGGCGGAAAACCAGCGGCTGCATATAACCCACTTCGGACGATGTTGTGCGAAGTGACCGACGCCCGATGACTTCCAATCCCGAACAGCCTATTCTTGAATGTTTCCAGGTTGACAGAGCCCAGGTTCGTGTCTGTCAGCTTGCCCAACTTTGAGATGAACTTTGATTCCGGCATGAACGTCTTGCTCAGCTTCTTGATCGTAGCTTGTCTGGAGGCACCATTGTCCTTTCCGATTGTCCTCGCTTCAGCCATCTGCAACATAATAAATTTTCATCAGCAATCAGATTTAATAAAATAAGACACGATATAGGGGCTGCAGTTAAATTCCAGAGGCTGCAATATCTTTCATGTTTGCAAACCTCAGCCTCTTCTCTGACACTTAGAACAGATTTCTAAGTGAACTCCGATGATTTTACTTCAACCAGCAATCAGCAAATTGAACCTCAACCACTTCGTACCTCAAACAGCAAATTTTAAACTTCTATATCCTTGCACTTCAAACCAGCAATCAGCACATAGCGAACTTCTTAATTTTGCACTTCAGACTATCAACTAGCAATCTCACAAACTAGCACTTTCGTATTTTTGAGTTCTCAACATTTCAACTCAATACAAGGCGTCTCTTTCAATTCTACTCCAGCAATGGCGTTTTTCTTTACTAAGCTCAATTAAGATAAGCAAGTTTGAATCCAAATTCTTAGCAATCGGCGTACTTACCTCAATGAATCAGATTTCAGCCACTAGCAAAGTCGTACCCCCTCAAGCACTTAAGACGTCTTCTTCAACTCTCAGCAAACTCGAGCTCCAGCAAAACACCTCTCAGCAACTTAAGGCGTACTTCTCTCAGCACAAATTTAATCAGCCGCTCCCAAAGTCGCGGCAGTAGGCGCTCAGCTTCTGACAGCAATTTGGAATTCTTTCGAAACTCGGCAACTCAGCTACTTGATGCTTCACTCTGAGCAAGTTAGGCTTCCAGTTGTGAAAATGAGTGAAAAACTTCTCCATTTTATAGCTAAAATTCGAATTCTAGAAGGCGTTATTTTTAGCCAGTGCCATTAAACTCCACTACTCCACTTCAAGAATTCGAATTTTCCCTCTCTGGTGTTTCTGACACTTGTCTCCAGTCGTCGGGAATATTATTCTTCTAGAAACTTGACTTTGACTGGCGTTTTGAATTCCTCTTCGAAAAATTTAATTTAACTTCATCATATTTTACTCACCAGCTGGAGCTCCGTTACTTGAATTCGAAATTTAACTTCATCATCTGCTCTGGAAAATTCATCTTCGAAGAATTTAATCACAATCATCTAGGCAATTCCCTTCAGATTCATCATTCGAAGAAAATTCACTTTGAAAACTCATTTATTTGAATTTGCCTTAGAAAATTTAAAATTCTCCCTTAGGAAAATTCATAACTTAAGCACTGATCAAATTCCCTACTGAAAAAGTGTCGGCGAAGCTTGAAAGATTTAGAAATCCATTCATCAACACGAACATTCAGTACCCAGAAGCAAATTTTTGCTAGAATGTCTCGAATTCATGGGTACCCAACGAACGGGTTCATTTAATTTATCAATTTTGAACCTTAGAAAAAAATATCAATTTCATCATTTAAACTCGTTCTTCGCCTGTGATCACTCTGTGTTGCCTTGAAAAAAAACGAATCACCTTACGTTATCATCATCTCTGACTTCATCACTGAGAAAAAAAAATGCTTGCCTCGAAAAATTTTCATCAACTTGAAGCTCTAGGCGTATTTTCCAAGGAAAATAAATTTGCCTTAGGAAATATTTTAAAATCTTCTTTGCACTTTTTTTTTTTTTGAAATCTTGCCTTAGAAAATATTTTGTTGATTGCCAGTGGAGAGGAACTTTCACTTAGAAAATTTTATATTCATCAAGCACGCCTTACTTCATTTTATCTTTATCCCGTATCACTTCACACTTGAAAAATATTCATTCAAAAACCCAACGCCTAGGCCAATTTTCAACACTTAGAAAATATTTTATTTCCTCCCCTGAGCGCTTAGCATACTTCATTTTATTCTTCAACGTCTTGAAATGCCTTTGAAAAATTTTCCAACACCTTATAACTCCCTTGCTCTAGGCGCACACTTCACACCTTACACTTCCAACGCCTTAGGAAATATTTCTAACACCTTATAACTCCCTTGCTCTAGGCGCACACTTCACACCTTACACTTTGAAATATTTTCCACGCCTTATAACTCCCTCAATGCCTTCAAATATTTTCTAACACTTATAACCTTGGGCGCACATCACACCTTAAGAGGGAATTTAAAAAATCACGCCCACCACCTTTCCTTTGCCACCTTGGCGCATATCATACTTACCTTGGGCGCATTTACACATGAAGAGGGATGACGCCTAGCCTTTTAACTTGAGTTTACCACGCCTAGGTAACATTTTCGCCCTGTTTACCATTTGTATTTACCACTTACACTTCAAGCTTGGGCGCATTTCCTTGTAGGAGGAGGACGAACTTGCTTATACCTTCAGGTGACTTTTCAACTTCCGTTTTTTGTCCTGACTTGCATGATTTGGGCGCATTTTGATGAGAGAGAAGGATGGGCGCATTTTGCATGTGATGAAGGATAGAAACTTTGACTTTGTGTTGACCCCCTTGCAACCTTGGGCGCATTTCACCCCTGCTGGTGGATGAACACTCCAACATCCTTGGGTGACTCTTCACCTTCCACGTTTTGTCTTGACATGGCCCAGTTTGGACGCATTTTGGCCTTGGAGAAGGATGAACAATCTTTGACCACTTTGACTCCTTTGAAAGTTGGGCGCATTCTGATGAGAGAGAAGGATGGGCGCATTTTGACCCCTGAGGCGGATTTCTCATACTTAGAATTTTTTCAACCTTTTCCTCTTTCATCTTGGGCGCATTTGGACCCCTGAGCAGGATGAAATCTTGTTGACTTTCTTTTGACTTTTTCTACCTTGGGCGCATTTTGCCCTGTGTGAAGGATGAACTTGCATTTTGAAAAAATTTTCTACACCCCTAGCTGAGTTGGGCGCATTTTGCCTTGCCTGCTGGACGAGACTCCAGA
>VDFB02043967.1:0-15188 GCA_007258455.2 Sequoia sempervirens
GAATTCCACTCTTGTTGAGAAAACACCTTTGGAAGCATGGTCTGGAAAGAAGCCCTCTTTGAGACACATTTGTTTCTTTGGCTGTGAGGCATATGCATATGTGCGAATGAGAAAAGATCTAGAATTGAAAAACAAGGTTGTCAAATGCTGTTTTATTGGTTATAGTGCTGGCATAAAAGGATACAAGCTTTGGAATCTTGTCACGGAGAAGGTTCTACTAATAGAAGTGTTATCTTTGATGAGTTGAAGCCTTCTACCTTGGATGTCTGATTAGAGACAAAATCAGAAAAACAAAAAGGATGTAGTTAGAAATTCCTCCAACACAAATAAAAGAGGAATTGAAAATTCAAAATATGCAGAAACTAAGGAGAGCTCAAAATGTTAGAGAGTTTAGATGAAGAAAAACAACCTCAACCTCAACAAATTGAGGGGTCAACTTCATTAGTAACCGATGGAGGTATGGGTTCTCTTGATAGAGTCTACTTGTGCGTATGCTTTAATTTCGAGCACTGATGAACCTAGGACTGTGAAACAGGCATTTAAAATGTCTGATTCAAACTCTTGGTTGGAAGCCATGAATGAAGAAATGGCATGATTAGAAAATAATGATACTTGGAGTTTGGTGCCCTGCACGAGAAGGAAAAAAAGTCATGGGCTGCAAATGGGTGTTTAAAAGAAATGGGCCAGATGGTAGTGTGGAAAAATATAAAAGTGAGAGGTTTGGTTGTGAAGGGTTATTCCCGGTATAGGAATTGATTATGGGGAAATTTTTTTTCCTCCTGTAGCTAAATAGATCCATTAGATTTATTTTGTCACTTGCAGTAGTGTATGACTTAGAGAGTGAACAGATGGATGTGAATACAACATTTCTTCATGGTGATCTTGAAGAAGAAATTTATATGTCCCAGCCTAAGCACTTTGTGGAGAAAGGTAAAGAAAGATTGGTTTGCAAGTTGAAAAAATATTTGTATGGATTAAAGCAATCTCTTAGAATGTGGTACCAGAAGTTTGACACTTTTGTTTTTTTATTAGGATTTGTAAGATCAAAATATGATCATTGTGTGTATTACAAAGCTGAAAGTGATCAAGTTCTTATTATTGCTCTCTATGTTGATGATATGTTGTTCATAGGCAATAGTAAGTTAATGATTTATGATCTTAAGTCTTAGTTCTCTACAAAGTTCAAAATGAAAGATCTTGGTGCAGCAAGGTATATAATGGGAATGGAAATAACCAGGGATAGGAATAGTAGAAAACTTTGGCTCAGTCAGAGTAAGTATATCAAGATTATTCTAGAGATATTTTGCATGAATGATTGTAAACAAAGCTATCTTTTGAAGAATGTCCAAAATATCCTACTGAGATGGAGGACATGACCAGTTTACCTTATGCTAGTGCAGTTGGCAGTCTAATGTATGCAATGGTCTCTACAAGGCCAGGCATTTCCCAAGTAGTGGGAGTACTTACTCGGTTTATGGATAATCCTAGGACACATTGGGATGCTATGAAAAGAGTATTCAAATATTTGAAGGGCACTTCAGAATATACTTTGTGTTACCATGGTAACTTGGTTGAATCACAGATGACTCTTAGCATTCGAGGCTATGTGGATTATGATTGGGCAGGGGACATTGACAGCAAAAGATCCACCAATGGATATATTTTCATGTTGAATGGTGGTGTAGTGAGCTGGATGAGTAAGTGACTGGCTGTAGTCGCTTTGTCCACTACAAAGGCAGAATACATGGCAGCAACACACGCCTGTAAACAAGAAATCTGGTTAAAATGTTTGTGTTCTAACATTGGTTTTGATGCAGGGAAAATAACAATTTACTATGATAGTCAAAATGTTATTTGTTTGGCAAAGAATCCTACTTTCCATGTCAGGACGAAACACATAGATGTACAGTATCATTTTGTACGAGATATGGTGGAGGATGGAAAGGTCTCTTTAGAAAAATTGGATACTCTGGAGAATGTTGCAGATGCATTGACGAAGCCGGTGAGCACAGACAAGTTCACGTGGTGTGCCAATTCGACGGGCCTCAGTGCCCATGAATTTTAGTAATTTTGTTGTGCTCTGGAGGTGCATGTGTGATCTTCATCAAGTGGGAGATTGTTGGAATTATGTGCCTCAATCTCACAGGCTAAAACCTCTGAAAGAGCCAAGTCAGTGTGACATCCTTATTGTCTGGTCAAGTAGCAATTGTGCAACCTTGTGGAATGTTTAGGTCGCCAAGACCTTATTATTGTCATTCCGACTGAAGCTATCGTTGTGACTTGTGGTGTTCAGTGTAAACCTTTAATGAGTGGGTTGGTCTGGCCAACGGTTTGATTCCTAGAGAATGTCGGGGAGACTCATGGCGACTGTAGTTATCGGGGAGACCCTTGGCTGAAAGGTTTTCTTTCAGTATGATGTCTTAGCGACGGATGTTTGTCTTGCCAACATTGCTACGTGTATTTATTATCAGATGCCTTTTATGAGACTCCTGGCAAAAGGTGGTCTTGGGGTAACATGGAAGCCTCGGTAAGAACTCTTGCCGACAGTTGGTTCTCTCCCCGATGGGTATGAACATCGGTGTGACCTCTTGGAAAAAGTGGTAAGTCTCACAAACAGTAGGACATTTTGATGTAACATGAAGGCTTCGGTATGATCTCTTGGTGAATAGAGAAAGTCTCGCCAATGGGAATTTTGGTGTCTATGTGACCTTTTGAACATCAGTATGACCTCTCACCGAATAGCGATTGTCTTGGCGAATAACGCTACATGTGATGGATATCAGTATGATGTCTTGGCGACAAGGGGAAGTCTGAGTGACAGTTTGTGAACTCAGTATATCATCTTGCCGATGGTGAGGACTCTTGGTGATAACTACAATTAGGTCTTGTGGCATCAGGGAGACACAGTTAGTGTCTCACCGACATGCGAACACAGGTTGAACGTTGTTGACCGATTGGAAGACTATCCTATGTGGTGTGTCTTTGACCAATTAGAGAAGTTAAATGGGAACCATTGGAAGTTAGTCTATTGTGGTTGTTCTGTGAGGAAGTTCAATAGACAGCGACGACATGGATATACTGTGCAATTACAGATCATGTTTTGTTCGATTAACAGTTGGACGATTAGTGAGATGAAGAGTTCGATGTGTGATTAGTGAGAATTTGATTCTAAGAGAATTGTATCTTGAATGTTTTGTACAAGGTTGATCAAGGATTTATGTTGTTGTAAATTGGCATCAAAGAGTGAAGCCTGTACTCTGTATGTAATTTCATTACTGTAATACAAAGGGGTTTCTCTTAGTGTGGTGGGTTTTTCTCCCATAAGGGTTTTCCCACGTAAATCTAGTGTTCATCTATGTATGTTATATTGTTTGTTTCTACTGTTTCTTTCAAGTGTATCTTAATTGGACTGTAATTGAAAATTATAAAAGTATCTCTGCATTCTTCCCTAAGGTTTTGACGTTAGGAGAGTTATTTCCGCACCTTAGCTTTCCTTACAGGAAATACGCAGAAACGAAAGAGATGAGTCAAATCAGAGTGCACCTAGGCAAAGTGTCATGAATTTGGAATGTCTTGGATGTTGGTTGAAATCACTGATTTTTCACAGTGGGACTCATTCACCTAGGGTGGTGAATTAGTCCTCCTCTTGGTGAAAAACTATCAGAAGCAAGTTTTGTCTGTCAGGATCCAGAATCTGACAAAATTCATATTTTTAGTCCTAAGGTGGGACTCATTCACCATAGGTGGTGAATTATTCCTCTCCCAAATTTTTGAAAAATCAAGAGACAACTCTGGAACACTAGATCTAGAAATCACTGTTTGTCGGCTTACCAAAGTCAATTCTACAGGAAACAGACATAAAACCTTCTCCAAGCTTGAAATATACTTGAGTTGACTTGAAGCACCTAGTTGACTTATAAACCAATCTTCAACACCAAAATCTTGTCAAATCTGCATACGTAGGTCTAAAAAAAACATGCAATAGGGGAAAATGGTTTAAGGTTAGTGAATAGGGGTTTGCCTTGGTCAAACCCCATTTTTGGTAATCAAACCTTTAATAAAAGAATGAAATGCAAAGGAATGATAAACTACCAACATGCAAATTCTATCAACTTACCAAACCCTTGATGATGCAAGCCTGAAGTAATGTCAATGGTTGCTCCAAAGTGCTTGAATAGTTCTTGAATTGATGTTGTAAGATGCTTGAATGCTTGAGAAAAAGCAGTTGGATAAGTGAACTTGATGAATGGGGGCGCAAATAGAGGTGTCGCTTGTGCCCGCACTGACTAACTTTGGACCTCATTCGCACCCTCATCATAGTACATCAGAAGTGTTTTGGGAATAAAATCTGAAAGGAATTTAAGTATTTTTAGAATTTTGAGACCAAGAATAATTCACTACACCCATGGCAAATGGAGTCCTACCTAGGACAAAAATATATTAATGTTAAGGAAATATGTTGTATTCAATGTTGTTTGTCGGGATAATACTCAAAAATACACTTAATTAAGCATATGAGAGCATAAAGGGGCCAAATAAAGCATGAGAAAGGGATAAATAGTAAAGTTATGCTTAGAAAAGCTTGAAATCTTGTTACAAGACTTTACAACACTTCAAAATAGGACTTGTTGATGAGTAAAAAGGTGATTTTTAGGTGAATTGTAATGAATAGAGTCTAGAAGAGTGTAGAAATTTCTTACAACACTTCACAACACCTTCATAATACTTTTTTCTTTGATTTTTAGTACCTAATTAAGCCTGTTCAAGCCATGTAACAACATAAAATCAGACCAACATAGTTCCAACACCATGAAACAAGACCTAAAAGGCCATGAAAAAGACAAGGGGTCATTTTTCTACAGCATAAATACAATGAAAACAAAATAACTGTATGGAGTTCATGCATGGTTTCCATTCCAATTGGGTTATCTAAAGAAATATCCTCCTTCGGAAAGAGGAAATCAAGAAGAATTATCTCAAGTTCTCCTCCAAAAATAAAGAAGCTGAAGAAAGAGGAGAAGAAAGAAGAAAAGGAAGAAAACATTACAAAGGAAATTGATTTGGCATCAACTGATGATGATGAAGAAGATTTCATTAAGGAGGTGTTGAAAATTCTTGGGCAAGATGATTGACTGAAGAAGATTGGAGATGTTTGGTTGTCATGACCATCATATGAACAGGACGAGATTAAAAACACCATGGCTATATACAAAATTCACTATGATATTGATCTAAGTGAATTGACAAGTGTTTTACCAGAAGTATTGATTGAGAAGATTGAAGACAGACTAAAGGCGCAATCACCTAGTGAAACAATAGAAAAAGATGAGATTCAATTGGCCATGGAAGAAAGATGCAGAAATGCACAAAAGAAATTTACTGAGAGCATAAATGAATTGAAAAAATGCATCAAGAATGTAAAAAATAAGTATAGGTATTGTCTAGGGTGGCCTATTGCTCTTGGAAACTATAGAGCAAAAATTGATGCTATTGAGCTTGAACTAAATTCTATTGGAAAAACATATGATATCCTTAATGACAATGATGAAGAACTAAAGAAAAGGATCAATTCCTTACAGTGTGAACATTCATTTAGTGTGGTACAGAGGGATGGTATTGTGAAGACTTTTTGGAAAGTTAAAGAGATAATTGAGTTAAGATTGGAACAACTTTCTCGTCTCCTGGTGGAAGCTGAGAAAAATGAACAAAATATCACTATCCCAGATACTCTTCTAGAAACAATTAATTCAATAGCAAAGAAAAAAAACATTTCTTTAAACATCAGGTTGGAAATGGATTCATAGAAGACATGTCTTCCAGATCTGAAAGAAAAATACAAGAAGATATTTTAAGGGAAGAAGGATTGAGGTAAAAAACCATTTTAGATATCATTTTTGAAGACTGTTTTTGTAAAATTCTTTTTTTGAAGTAAAGGTGAGATAGATCTTATTTTCTTTTCCATTGATGTCAAAGGTGGAGAGGAAGCATGTGAAAAGAATAAAAATCATTTCAGCTCATCAAAATAATTACAAAGGTTGTTGTTGGCTTTTAACATCTTGTGTTTCCATCAATGACAAAAGGGGAGATTGTTGGAAATTGGATTGCATCAAATGGTTTTCATTAATGTCAATAGGTTGTCATTGATGCCAACACAATACTAAATGTATGAGATTATTATCAGAAGCTATTTTCTATCAAAGATGACTATTATATGCAGTCCGATATGCTGACTAGTCCGGTGGGTTGGTTTTTAGGTCTGGTTTCTACCATGAGACAAGCTATGATTTTGATATTTGAAGATCTTGGCTAACTTAGCGTGAGTAATATATTATGTGGATTAATTATGTTTTATGGATGTTTTGGCCAACATAAGAAATGTCTTAACCTTATATGATGTGGACCTAATTGATAAATAATATATACATATATATATATATGAGACTCTCTGAGAAAGAGAAATGAAATAGACAGATAGATAGGTAGAAATAAAAAGAAAGAGAGAATGGAGCATAGCAGAGTAAGCGAAGCAGGCGAAGACAATAAAGTGTATGTGCAGAACAAAATTATTGAGTGACTACTGAAATAAAGTACTACTTATATAGAGCTTCATTTGGAATTGAACTCAGCACAAGCAAGGTGTAATCCATCAGTTCACACTTTTGGCAGTTAGCCATCTTTTGTATCTCCAGGTTGTAGCCCTATGGACAGTGAGTCCTTATTTCAAGAAGTGAGCCTTATCTCAAATAGTGAGCCTTTTTGTAATCAATTTTGATCTTCTCTATAGTGTGATTCAATCCTCACCATGGTTTTTCCCTCATTGGGTTTTCCATGTAAATTTGGTGTTACTATGTTTATGTGATGACTTTCAGTTTTGCACTTAATATTTAAACAACTAAGCGGTATCAAGATCTTGTTCCAGTAAATGATCAAAATATCTAGTTTGGTGATAATTGATTCACCCCCCCTCTTTGTTTTCGTATTCAATAGAGTTATCCCAAATATGTGTATGCTCACACTAGGGTAGTGGAACCTCAATCTGTCCACTAGGTGAGTTATCCCAAATATGTGTATGCTCACTCTAAGGTAGTGGAACCTTAGTCTATCCACTAGGTGAGTTATCCCAAATATGTGTATGCTCACTATGGGTAGTGAAACCTTAGTCTATCCACTAGGTGATTTATCCCAAATAAGTGGTTTAGTGAGAAAGTCATGCTAGTGTGTCAGCTTCTTCCAGTATAATGAGAAATTTATGCCAGTGTATCGGCTTCCCATCATACTAACCATACCAAAGTTATCATCCTGATAACTTTAATAATGCACCATAATGTAAATTCTTTTGTATGTCATGCAAAAAATTTGTTAAAGGGGATTTTTCTTTGTTCATGTAATGGTCTTCCTCTTAGAGAGCATTGTGCCTAATGTCTCCAAGAGAGGAAAAGTCAAAGAGATATCACACTCTTGGGAAATCAAGCCCAATGACACCACCAAGAAAAGGACACATCACAAGAATAAAGAAAATCACACATTGAAATATGAGTGTACATGTATGCCCCCACTTTAAAGTGGTTACTAACACCATTGTTGTGAGAAATTTCTTTAAAGTAGTCAAAGACATGTGAGCTTATTTAGAAAGACATATGCCAAGTCATATGTATCCAATAAGATACATCATGAAAAGGGGATGGGTTGCCCCCAAAACTTAGTATGTCACATGCGATCCAACTTGAGGCACGTCATCCACATCCCAAGCTTGCTCTTATATATACATGAAATTTGGTCAATAAGCCAAAAACAAACAATAGGTGAAATACGAGGATAAGGCTACCTAACCCCTTTCCCCCACTGAGTGCAGAACAAGGGTGAGACGAGAATGGATGATTGATGAGAGATTAATGTTAAGTGAGGACTTCCTTGTTTCTTTCATATCTTTTGAAGGACGATAACCAAGACCACTAGTGTCTATTAATTCAAGATAAAATAATGTTAAAGTTGGTTTAGAAGAATCATATGTAAGAGTGTTGATATTAATTGAAGGTTTGTTTGTTGGTTTGATTTCTATCAAAGAAAAATAACCAAGACCACAAGTTGTGTTGGATGTTATGGTATTGTTGCTGATATGTGGTTGGCATTAATGTCAACACTATTAGCATAAATGCATTTGAAGTTGTATATGTCGAGGATATTAGGAAAATTGTTAATAAATAAGTTGTAGGTTGTCAATTGTAAAGTGAAGTTCAATTTGTTGGTATGTTTTGTACATTGATGATAAGAGTTTGTGGACTAAAGTTTTTTTTTCTGAGTGTATCTAGTTTATCCACAATGAGTTTAAGATATACACAAGAATATTTGATCGAGTTATGAAGATTTCCATTCAGAATTTTTTTTTGTTTCTTCAGTCAGTGTTTCTAATTAAGGATGATACTATTTCAATTAGTTCAGTTGTTGTGATGCTTCTTTGGTGATTCATGTTGCTTTTGGATGTTTCTAGATCATGCTCTATCTTTTTTGCACGTCTACATTGATCGTTGTGATCGTGGTTGGTGATTTTCTTTTGCGTGTTCATGTTTTTCTTCTCCTTGGCCGACATGGTGTTGAAGCATGTTGTGGATCTTTGAGGAGTAATTAATTGAAGTGTTTTCCTATTGGAGATATTGTTTTGGGTCCTCACTAAGTTGTGGCCTACTTTGGTTGATTCACATTAATAATATTTAATGATTTGGGCCGATAGTTTGTATTCATTTTACTATTTCTTTGTGGCCGACTTGTAGCAATGAAATTTCATGTTGCAGATATATAAGAGTGATTGTTTATTCAAATTGAAGCGCAAATGTATGCCAGTGGATTTTGAGTGTGTGTGTATGTGCAAATATCATTTGAAGGCAGAGCAGAGTGTGAAGAATTGTGAAGAAGAGTGAAGAAGTGTTCATGTGCTTAATTGGAACTGTAATTAGGCATTAGCAGATGCTATTTTCTCAGTTCAAAATATGGATGGCTTTAATTTGAATCTCTTTGTAAGATAGTGTGTCTTCCTTTGTATTTGAGCGGTGTGTCTTCCTTTGTATTTGAGCAATGAGCTCTAGGAAATTTGCCTGAATGCATGTGCATTCCCTATATTTCATTTTCATTATACTTTTAACTGGGTATAATCTTATGGACTGACCTCCACCGTGGTTTTTCCCCTAACAGGGTTTCCATGTAAAAAATATTGGTGTTATGTGTATTTACGATGTGTTGTTGATTCATGCTTTCATGTTTAATTATTAGATCTAAGAATAAGGTTAATAAGTTGAATAAATTTTGAATTTTTATGACAACTGATCTACCCCCCCTCTTAGTTGTATGCCCTTGTATTGCCAACAATTGGTATCAGAGCAGGTTCTTTAGAAGAAGTTTAACAGCTTGATGTGATATGGGATGGCAAGTTACAAGAAGGATAGTCTAAGATTTGATGGAACAAATTATTCTTTTTGGAAGACTCGAATGGAGTGCCATCTTAGATGCATTAGTGAACCCTACTAGAGCATTACAAGTAATAGGTATGTTATCCCACCGAATAGTACATCTGTTGAGTATAATATCCAGGCTAAGGAAGCTTTGTTGAGTGCTTTGACTGATTCTGAGATGACAAATGTTATGGATCTGAAGACTACTTATGAGATCTAGAAAAATTTGGAAACCTTGAATGAAGGTGATGCTAATGTGAAGATTGCTAAGTTGCAGAGTTTGAAAGGGAAATATGAAAGGTTGAGAATGGTTGATGATGAGAACATTAATACTTTCATGCAAAGAGTGAATGAACTTGTGTGTGGCATTAGATGTGCCAGTGGAAAGATAGATGAATCTGAGATTGTTGCTAAAGTGCTTAGATCCATGCCTGATTCTTACAAAGTCAAAGCTAGAGCTATTGAAGACTCTGGACAATAACTAACATAACCAGAAATACATTGGTTGGTAAGCTGACTACTTTTGAGTTGAGCAAATTTGGTGATGCCCTTCCTAAGGTTGAAACTACATTCAAGGCCACTACTTCCCAGAGAGATAGAAAAAGATATGATCTGGTTGAGACTACATCTAGAAAGACATCCAAGTATGAGGATGAAATTAGACATATTGAAGAAGAAGAAAGAGAGCTAGAAGAGTTGGAAGCACTTATTTTCAAAAGAGTACCGAGAGAAAAAGGTAAGTATGAAGGAAAATTTCCTCTTAAATGCTTTTCTTGGAATAAGATAGGTCATTTTGCATCAAGGTGTCCAAAAAGAGTTGCTAAACCAAGACAAAACAAGCCTAGATTTCAGAAGAAGTCTTACTATGTTGCGGATGAAGGCGTGAAAGATGATGAATACGATAAATTAAATAGAAGTGATGATGAATGGGTATTTATTTCTATCAAGTAAAATAGTCATGTATCTATTGAATATGTTGGTTGTACTAATGTGGAAAGATCCCTAGTTGCTCGAGTTGAACAAAAAGATGAATGGGTGATTAATAGTGCATGTTCACATCATATGACAGGAGATAAAAGTAAGTTTGTAAGCTTGGAAAAGTATGATGGTGGTGTTGTGAGATTTGGTGATAATACAGCTGGTGAGATTGGTGGAAGAGGTTCCATTTCTCTTGATGGTAAGCATAATAATGATGATGTTTTGTATGTAGAAGGCTTGAAGCATAATCTTTTGAGTGTTGGTCAAATGGTTGATAAGGGATACAATCTTCAGTTCAAGGATGGAAAGTGTAGAATATTGAGTTCCAGAAATGAAATTGCATCAGGTACAAAGACAAAAGGTAATATATTTCACTTGAGTGTTTCTAGTAAAAGTTGTTTGATTGATCAAGTTGATGAAAGTTGGTTATGGCATAGGAGGTTGTGTCATGTTAACTTTGATAGTATTGTCAAGATAAGTTCCACTAAGGCTGTAAGAGATCTACCTAAGTTGGTGAAACCTACTAATACAATATGCAAGGAATGTCAATTGGGAAATAAAAAAAGAATTTCATTTCGAAGTAAAAAGCATTGTTCAAATGAATTGTTAGAACTTGTGTATACTAATCTGTGTGGTCCCTCTAAGGTCAGAAGTTTACAAGGTTATAGGTATTTCATGTTACTCATTGATGATTATTCTAGAATGGTATGGGTTGCCTTCTTAAGGGAAAAATATGAAGCATTGGAAAAGTTCAATATCTTTAAAGCTATGGTTGAAACAGAGACAGGATTGAAGATTAAATGTCTAAGATCAAATAGAGGTGGCGAATTCACTTCCGATGAATTTAATTCTATTTGTGAAGAGCATGGAATAAAGAGACAATTATCTACACCACATACCCCTTAGCAAAATGGAGTTGTGGAAAGGAAGAATAAAACAATTGAAGATGCTGCTAGAACTATGATGTTGGATAGAAATGTTCCTCATATCTATTGGAGAGAAGTTGTGAGTACTGTTGTGTACACACTTAACCAGGTACAAATCAAAGGTGATACTGGTAAGACCCATTTTGAGCTATGGACTAGTCAAAATCCTACTATTAAATACTTCAAGACCTTTGGAAGCAAATGTTATATTAAGAGAGATGAAGACATAGGAAAGTTTGATGCTAGGAGTGATCAAGGTATCTTTCTGGGTTATTCTACTAAAAGCAAGGCCTACCGGTGCTACAATAAAAGATTAAAGAAAATGGTTGAAAGTGAAAATGTTAAGGTTGATGAAGACTTCAGTGCACCATCCAAAACCTGTGAATATGACTCTGATGATCAGGATCACAATACAAATGAAGGAAATCAAGTTCAAACTACAAATCAAGTACAAATCAATCCGGTAAATTAGGAGAATGAAGAAGGAGAAACTGGGGAAAGAGCAGATGAGAGATCAAAAGAGCCTAAAGTTGAAGAAAATCCTAAGAAGACTCCGAGGTATGTAAAATTGAATCATTCAGAAGATTAGATTATTTGTAATAAGAATAAAGGTGTCTAGACTAGGAGATAGATTGTAGAAGAATATTGCTTGATTTTAAAAACTGAGCCTACTAGTGTGAATGAAGCATGTAAAGATGAGCATTGGATTGAAGCAATGAAAGAAGAGTTAAAATAGATTGAAAATAATGATACATGGATTCTTGTTCCTAGACCTAGGGATAAGAATGTAATTGGAATTAAATGGTTCTTTAGAAACAAACTAAATGAGCAAGGTGAAGCAGTTAGAAACAAAGCAAGATTGGTATGTAAAGGATATTCACAAATGGAAGGAATTGATTTTGAAGAAACCTTTGCCCCTATTGCTAGAATTGAAGTTGTAAGATTATTTCTTTCCTATGCTGCTCACAAGTACTACAAATTTTATCATATGGATGTCAAATCAGCTTTTCTAAATGGTGAATTGGAAGAAGTGTATGTTGACCAACCTGATGGATTCCAGTTAATTGATAAAGAAGATATGGTGGGTCGGTTGAAGAAAGCATTGTATGGACTCAAGAAAGCCCCTAGATCATGGTATGCAAGATTGGAAAGTATTTGTTAAAGCTTGGATTTAACAAAGGTATTGTTGATGGTACTTTGTATTTCAAGATTGATCATGATAAAGATTTTATTGTTGAAGTCTTTGTTGATGATATTATTTTTGGAGGAGATGATGCTTTGTGCATGAAGTTTTCTAATGAGATGCATAATGAATTTGTGATGTCTATGATTGGTGAGATGAAATTATTTTTGGGATTGCAAATTACTTAGTTAGATAAATGGATTTTTATATCTCAGTCCAAGTATGTGAAGGAATTGTTGAAGAAGTTTGATATGGAAGATTCAAAGCCAGTTGGTACACCCATGCTAACTGGATGCAAGTTGACAATAGAAGATGATTATCCAAAAGAAAATCATACAAGATATAGATCAATGATTGGTGGATTGTTGTACTTAACTCAAACTAGGCCTAATATCATGAATGTTGTATGTATTATTGCAAGATTTCAAGGTAATCCGAAAGAATCTCATGTGACTGTTGTGAAGAGAATTTTCAAATACATGAAGGGAATTGTTCATCTTGGCCTATGGTATCCGAAAGATGATGATCTTACTTTGAGTTCCTTTATTGATGTTGACTGGGTAGGAGATGTGAATGACATAAAAGGTACTAGTGCTGGAGCATTTTTCTTGGGTAAGAAGCTAATCTCATGCTTAAGAAAGAAGCCAAATGCCATTTCCTTGTCTATGGAAGAGGTCAAATACATTGTTGCTGCTAATAATTGTACTCAAGTCCTATGGATGAAGTAAATGTTGAAGGATATTAGAGTTGTATATGATGATCCTATTGCTATATTTTGTGATAATTCAAGTGCTATTAACATTTCCAAGAACCTGGTGCTGCATTCAAAAACAAAACATATATCTATCAAGTTTCACTTTTTGAGGGAGAAGGTAAGTGAAAAGGAAGTCATATTGGAGTATGTGCCTAATAAGGAGTAGATTGCAAACATCTTTACCAAGCCATTCCCTAAGGATACTTTTGAGTATCTCATAGGGAAGTTAGGTTTGATTACCCCTTCTAATCAGAACTAGGATGCAATGCAATGTGTGCATCAGTCTATGCATATCATAGTCATATCTTATTTTAGATTGATGTTGTGGTGGTTGCTACTCAAGGGGAGTAGTTAGATGTTCAGAAATTCAAATATGTGGTTCAGAGCTTAGAGAACTTTGTCATTGATGTCAAAGGGGGAGAAGAGTCATGTGAAAAATTGGTGATTATCTAAAAAGAAGAGTCATGTCAAAGAAGAGTCATGTGAAAGAGTTGAGGAGAAAAGAGTCAGAATCTAAGAGGGAGTGAGTGCTAGGAGTTAGTTGTATTAATGGTGTTTTTCACATCATGTGTTGCCATCAATGCCAAAGGGGAGATTGTTGATGTTTTGGTATTGGTGTTGATATGTGGTTTTCATTGATGTTAACACTATTGGCATAAATGCATTTGAAGTCAGATAAGCGTCGATATTAAGAAAAAATTGTAAAGAAATAAGCTGCGTCGTTAGTTGTAAAGTGAAGCTCAAATTTGTCGATATGTTATAAAATAAGCAGGATCGAGGTTGTGGACTAAAGGGTTTGTTTCTCGAAGGTAAGTCTAGTTTATCCATGTCAAGTTTCAAAGATCGCATGAAGATTTGATCGAAGTTATGAAGATTTCCATTTAGATAGATTTTTATGTTTCTTGTGAAGAAGAGTGAAAAGTGTTCAAAGTTTAATTGAACCGTAATCGTGCATTAGCATGCTATTTCTCAGCCAAAATTTGGATGGTTTT
Source organism: Sequoia sempervirens (assembly GCA_007258455.2). Lineage (NCBI taxonomy): Eukaryota > Viridiplantae > Streptophyta > Pinopsida > Cupressales > Cupressaceae > Sequoia > Sequoia sempervirens. The sequence goes on from VDFB02043967.1 coordinate 14,277, forward strand.
AATCTGAATCTCTTTGTAAGATAGCGTGTCTTCCTTTGTATTTGACCAGTGATCTCTAGGCAATGTGCTTGAATGAATGTGCATTCCCCATATTTCATTTTCATTATACTTTTAATAGGTTATAATCTTGTGGACTGACCTCCACCATAGTTTTTCCACTAACAGGGTTTCCATGTAAAAAATCTTGGTGTTATGTGTGTTTCTGATGTATTGTTGATTCGAGCTTTCATGGTTAATTATCAGATCTAAGAATAAAGTTAATAAGCTGAATAATTTTTAAATTTATGTGACAAATAATTCAGTTCCCCCTCTCAGTTGTCTTCTCTTGCATTGCCAACAAGTTGTTTATTGCATGTTAGGCTTTATAGGGATAGAGATACCTTGTTTTGTAGCACCACATCCTTTTCCACTATAACCAAGTTGTTTCATAAGTTCATAACCTCTTCCATAAACCTTTCTCATTTCTTTAGGGTTCAATGGTTGTTCATAATCAGCTTTGTCAAAGTTTTTGTGTAATTTGTTTCTTCTAAAGTAGTTGAGGTGGATGTTTTCAAAATTTGTTTTGACATTAGCGATTTTTCTTTTCCCTTTTTAGAATCTTTTTTTATGATCTTGTATTCTCCCATGAATTTTGGTGTTAAATCTAAGGCACCCCAATCGTCATCCAATATCTTAGTGACTTCCTTAATTTTCTGCTCGTGTTCTTTTTCTTCTTTTGTGACTTCTTAAAGTGTATAGGATTCCAATGTTTCCAAAGGATTTCATCCTTCTCTTTCTACCATCAAGCAACTTTCAGGTTCAAAATTGGATTTTAAGGTGTAGACTTTATTGTTATAGACATACTTCATGACATGATGCAAAGTAGAAGGCACACCATTCATTTCATGAATCCACGGTCTCCTTAGAAGAAGG
>VDFB02043968.1:0-10193 GCA_007258455.2 Sequoia sempervirens
TTTCTATGTCATTCGATTGTGCATTAGAAGGGATAGGAACTTGTTGTAAGGAATTTTGAATCATGTTATGGTAGTGAGGGAAGGCTTGCATAAGGTCCCATATTGATATCTTAGCAAGAGTATTCTTTAGTTGTTTGAAAAGATCATACTCCTTTCCATGAGGAGGACTTGGTAAGATAGGGTTTGGTAGGATAGGATTATGCAATGGGAGGAATGTTGAAGTAGTTTGTCTTGGGAGCGGATTTTTCCTAGTGTTATATGTATGAGAAACAATGTTGTGACTTGGTTGCTTCAAAAAATCATTCTTAGGTGGTTCAAGGATTAGGACAGGTTTATTTTGAGTTTATAGTTTTTGTGAGGATGAATAAATGATAAGTTTAGGCTCAAGAGAGTACTTTAAGGGATATCTAATGTGCATAACCTTAGAAGAATTTTCATGATGTCTTAGTGAAGGGGAGTCTAAAGTCTCTTCATAATCTTCATCAAATAAATCCTCATCAAAATTGTTTGAAAGGCGGGTATGTGCAGGATCATCATGGAAAAAATAGGCCCTTAAGTAGCAACAAATTCAGAAAAATCAGAGTTAGGCAACTTAACATAAAAATTTGAATAAATTATCTATAGTATTTGAAAAATATGTAAGAATAGAATCTGTAGCAAATTGAATGTAGTTTCTATAAACTAATGGTTTATTTTTATTTTAAAATCTATTTGGTAAAAGAATTTGAAATTTCAATCACGTGATACTTCAATTCGGGGAAAAAATAAAAGTAGATTAATGCATTTTGACCACCTAAGCACAATAAAATGAGAATATTTTTTTATAATATTTTAGATATAAGTAGAGGACTCATGTCTCAATGTGATACATATTTTTTTGTAATTTTTTTCCAAGTAAATAATTAATTATGAGATTTTTCATTACAACTTTTTAAAAAATGAAAAACTTCATTATGTCGACCACCTTAAAACTTTGGTCAAAACTTCCTTGAAATTCAATTTTTTTTTTTTTAATCTATAGTATACACAAAGCATAAAATGTGACGGCATATTTTTGGATTCAAAAATGTATCTTTGCTTGAAACTATAGATGTTTTTCAAGGAACCTATCAATTGGGACTTTAGTCATAATTCCAAATAGAAAATGAATAATAATTATTTATTAAATTAGGAGTAAAGTATAATTTATGGTGGAAGCTAGAATATCCTTCAAAACCCTTTATTTTTTCATCAATTTTGGGTAAAAGTCATCAACCACATACCTACATGCCCATCATATAAGCCACTTTTTGGCCCATCATGATCCTGCACATACCCAAGTATGTCTCAATTTTCTTATTTTATTGCACCATGATATCCTCCCTAGGAGGAAAGTGTTTAAGAGAACTACAAACCAAATTTTCTTGACATTAAAGGATTGGATATTCATTGCAAAGAGGGGAATGATCAATGGTTGAATTTTCTTGCTTAATAAGGGCTTCCTTAGGTGAAGAGGGGCAACTAAGATTTGCATGAATTTCATTGATTAAAGTATCTTCTCCACAACTAGGAGAGATACTAGGAGAAGGAAAAGTATGATTTTCGTGATCATTTATGATTTCATTCCTTTGTTCCCTAATTTCTTCCAAAATAGGATAGGTAGGGGAAGGATCATAAAGAGGGTCATCAATTTCTTATCCACTAAGAGATGTAGAAGGAGAGAAACAACTAGGACTCTCAAAACTCTCATTGATTGGTTCTTCTAAGACAAAAATATCTTCTTCACCAATAGGAGAGATATTAGGAGAAAAATGAATATGATCCTTACGATTATTCAAGGATGTATTCTCTTTCACCAAAACACTCTCATAGGGAGGGGATATGAAATTTTTCTTAGCGTTCCTAGAAAGGTAAGGTACTAACATTGTTTGACCAAAAATGAAAAGAACTTTTAACCATCTCATGCAATTCTTTAATAATGTACAATGTATATCTAGAGATGCAAAACACTTTCATCCAATGTATGTAAAACTGTAAGAATACAAAAAATGTATATCCAAAAGTGAAAAGCACTTTTTTCAAACTCATACAAAGTTTTATGAATGTAAACATTGAATATGCACAAGTGAAAAGCACTTTTATCCATATTATGCAAAGTTTTAGAAATGTGAACATTTTTAGATCTAATGATGCTTGTAATTGAAATTATTTCAAAATACACTTGAAATGAAAGAAATTGGAATAACAATACTTTGAAAACTATAACAAAAAACTAAAAGCAACAAACCTAAGCATCGAAAAGTATATTTAAACCCTAAAAACTACAACCTCAAAATCAACAGGAACTAAGATTCTAGCAAGGGCATCTTGGTCCTACTAACAAAATTTTGACGTCCCAAAAAGTGTAACAAAAATAAATCAACCTAGACAGGATTCTAAAGAAAAATACCACAGAGGGACTAAAACACCAGTAAGAGCAATTTAGTCATGAGAGTTAGTCACCCTGTAGCGAGAGCACCCAGGGCCTTCAAGGAGCTCTTCAAGAGTCAGAAGTGTGTAGGGGTAAGGAGGACCTTTCCTTCAAATAAAAACATCAATTATAATATTTTGAAGCCTATAATGGCTTTTGAAATGGGAAAGAACTTGAAGAAGTAGTCAAAACGTCTAAGAGGTCGATGGATCCTAGGACCAAAATATATGTAGTGGGATTGCTTATCATGTTATAGGGCTTTGGTGGTAATACTCAATTTATTTAAGTAGGTCAAATAAAGTTGGATATTGAAGATCCAATAGTTTTTAGGTGGTAGATTTTAATAAATTTCAAGATTGTAAAATTCAGATTTTTGAATTTCACTTTAGGCGGGAAAAAGAGTTTTAGGTGTTTTAGAGGTAATTATGCAACTTAATCAATTCTAAACATTTGTATCAGTTTTGGAATGGTTCTATAACCCCAAAATATTCATTTGTACGGAGGTTAGGCGTTTGGAGAAAGTACTGTATGGACTGTTTTCTGGAAATAGTGAAAAACACAGTTTTTTGGCATTTTTATGGTGTTCTTTTGTTAAATACTTGATCTCTATTGAATCTATGTCCAGTAGGATGCTTTAGGAGTTTGTGTTTACATATTTTAACACCATTGAAGGCTCTGAAAGTAGTGATAATTAATTTCTTTGCATTTTATATTGACTGTCCTAAAAAAGAACACAAAATTTACACTAGTTTGAGGGTTTTTCATGGATAAATGATCCATTTCATGGGAGTTTATGAATGTATCTTGTGAAATGGATCATATTTAACATGTACCATACTATACTAACAATATAAAGTTCAGGAAAGAAGAATCAAATGGTGTACACCAAGATTTCATTGTGAAAAATGCTTGAAGATGGAGGCTAGGGTGTAGCAGCAGAAGATCTGCCTTAATGAGGGGAATGTTTTTGAGTTTGGATCGACTAAATATGTTTTCCTAATGGTGTAGAGTCAATGAGAAAGTTCTGGAAGTGATTGGAAGGTTAGTTTTCAAGAAGCCCTAGTTTTTGAGGCAAGTTGAGGAGGGGTTGTGCTGGAGCATGTTAGAGGTGTCATAGAGGTCTAAAAACTTGGATTCCTTGGTTTTGAGTCATTTTAGGAGACTTTTGAAAGTTTCATGGTCAGGGGTTGAGTTTAAAGAGGGGTTGTTTTGAAAAAGAGGGCTAATTAGGCCTAAATTTGAGGAAACAACAGATTTTTGATTGGTGTGCTCCAAAACAAGTGCCATCAAGAATCTAGTATGTTATGTATCATCACAAACCACATCTGGTTCAATCATTATTTTGGAGGTTCCTTTGGAAAGTTTGAGTGCAAAGTCAAAAAATCACCGCAAGAGGCCTAGTTGGGCTAGTAGCCTAGTTAAGGTGAAAAATTGGTTTTGTGTCTAAGTCAGAGGGTTGGGCTTTGAAATCATTGAAAAAAAGTTTGCTTAAGTCTCTTAAGGGTGTTCCAAGGGTTTGGGTCCATAAAGAGAGCATACAAGCGATTAGTGCATCATTAAGCCTTGTCTCCATTAGGGTGCCTGGGAGATAGCTTGAGATTGCAACCTTTAATCCTTGAAATCTTTGTGTTTCTTTCAAAGTCCCTAACCCTCTGCATTAGAGTGGTATCAGAGCAGTGAGTAGGTCCTTTAGGGATTGGAGAAACAACAATGGCACCAAAAAATCAATTGGCAAGAGAGTTGGAAGAGTTGAAGGAGATCTTGGAAAGGGAGAGAAGAGAAAGAAGGGAACAAGAAGTAGCAAGAGAGCACACCAGAGCAAGAGAAGAAAGGCAGTGGAGAAGGGAGAGAGAGACCATGCAAGCAAGGATAAATAACCTTGAGAGGAGTAGGAGGAGAGAAGACCAAGAAGACCAAGAAGACAATGATGAAGATGAAGAGCATGTGAGATAAAATCAGGAACAAACGGAGAGAAGGACCCTGAGAAGAGGTTGCAAGGATTGTTGAAGGCGATTACAAGGTCATGGAGGAAGAGTCAAATAGACATCGAGGAAGATGGATGAGTATGAAGAGGTGTTGGGATAAGCGGTTCGCTTGAAAACACTGGTTGAGGAGATGGATGAAGGTTAAAGTTGCAAATAAGTTAGAAATTGTATTGAGAAATAGTGGGTCGTTACAAAATGACCGGATATTCGGTTAGGCGTCCGCCGACAAGATATAAATTTGGTCAAAAGCCAGTTCTATCTAGTACCTACATTCACATGTGAAAAGGATGGGGCAAATTTGAAGCAAAGGACATGGATGTGATGTCCTATACTATGACAGAACTACAAACAGTATTAGAGGAGGGTTATGAAAGCCAGAAGGGATGAGAAAATAGCCAGTACATCAATGGCTTGAGGTACCAGTCTGAATGGATTGGTTTGGGACATTAGAGGATAATTTTCAGTTGGCCATTAGAGCAGAAGAAAAGGTGAAAAGGAAGCAAGAAAGATCAAGCAATGGTGGAAGAGGAGGTAGTTCAAATAGGGGTAGAGGTAATAGAGAACAAGGGCAAGGCATCAATGATAAGAGCAGCAATGACAAAGGCAAAGAGATATTTTCTGATCAAAGAGGAGGATACACTCCTAGAGGAGGAAGCAGATTTGGACAAGGTAGAGGACCATTCACAGGTAGATGTTTCAATTGCAATGAACCAGGGCATCCTTCCTTCAAGTGTCCTAAATGGGAACAAGCTGATAAAGGCAGAGATAGGAGAGCTAATTTGGTACAAGAAGAAGAGGAAAAAAAGGAAGAATCAAAAACATTCATGGTAGACCCTGTGACTGATGGTGAGTTTCTTATGATCAAGCAAGGAGAAAGACTTCATCAAGAGACAAAGGTAACTATTTTCAAAACAAATTGTTTGAGTCATGGTAAGATCTGTAGATTTCTCATAGATTCAGGGTCACATAGCAATTTAGTTTCACTTGATATGATAACCAAGTTGGGGATTGAAACATTTGATCATCCTACCTACAAGGCCACTTGGGTAACTCAAATGTAGCATGTAAAGATTGGTAAGAGATATTTTTTGGATTTTTCAATTGGATCTTATCATGATAGGGTGCTTTGTCATGTCATTCCAATGACTTGTGGTCATATCATTTTAGGGAGACCATGGCAGTATGCTAGGAGGACAGTGCATGATGGATTCCATAATACATATTCGGTGCATAAGATGCCAATTGGATATAAATTGGTTCCTTTTGCCTTTGGATCAGTTTATTTGAGAACTGTAATCATGCGAGAAGCATTTGCAAGTAAAATGGCGAGGTAGAAGGGTGAGGGAAAATCTTGGTTGGTTGATAAATAGTAACCGGCAGAGAGATTTGGAAGCACCTGAGTCTAAAATCAGAATTTGTGGGACTTGGATAGTATTAAGGTGGGGAATATTGAATGCCCTATAGTTGAGGGTGATAGAAGTGATGTCATTTCACAAAGGAGACAGTGGAGTAAGGGCAAGAACAGGGTACAAGGGCAGGTTGAGATCAAACAACCAAGAAGGCAGTCTCATCCAAGTTTTGATTCTGTCAAGAGTGTAGATTGGCAGAAGAGGAAGACAGTGACTTTGGGAGACTACATACCTTCTCATTGGAAGATGAAAACATATGAGAGCAAGGGGTCTTTTGGTGGCAACACATGGGACACTTCTTGGGGCAATAGTTCTTTCTTTCCCGGGGAGAATGGTGCAGGAGCACCCAAGGCCTTCAAGGAGCTCTTCAAGGATCAGGAGGTTGCAAGGGTCAGGAGGACCTATCCAGCATATCAAAACATCAACTATAATCTTTTGAAGCCTATAATGGCTTTTGAAATGGGAAAGAACTTGAAAGTAGTCAACTATCCTAAGGGTCCTGATAAGGATCCTAGGACCAAAATGCTATGTAATTGGGATTATCATGTTATAGGGCTTTAATTAGTAATCTAATGCTTTAAGTAGGTCAAATAAAGTTGGATATTGAAGATCCAATAGTTTTTAGGTGGTAGATTTTAATAAATTTCAAGATTGTAAAATTCAGATTTTTGAATTTGACTTTAGGCGGGAAAAGGAGTTTTAGGTGTTTTAGAGGTAATTATGCAACTTAATCAATTCTAAATGGTTGGATCAGTTGGAGAATGGTTCTATAACCCCAAAATATTCATTTGTATGGAGGTTAGGCATTTGGAGAAAGTACTGTACGGACTATTTTCTGGAAATAGTGAAAAACACAATTTTTTGGCATTTTTATGGTGTTCTTTTGTTAAATACTTGATCTCTATTGAATCTATGTCCAGTAGGATGTTTTAGGAGTTTTTGTTTACATATTTTAACACCATTGAAGTCTCTGAAAGTAGTGATAATTAATTTCTTTGCATTTTATATTGACTGTCCTAAAAAAGAACACAAAATTTACACTAGTTTGAGGGTTTTTCATGAATAAATGATCCATTTCATGGGATTTTATGACTGTATCTTGTGAAATGGATCATATTTAACATGTACCATACTGGAATAACAATATAAAGTGCAGGAAAGAAGAATTAAATGGTGTACACCAAGATTTCATTATGAAAAATGCTTGAAGATGGAGGCTAGGGTGTAGTAGCAGAAGATCTGCCTTAATGAGGGGCATGTTTTTTTTGAATTTGGATGGAACTAAATATGTTTTCTAATGGTGTATATTCAATGATAAAAGCTCTGGAGGTGATTGGAAGGTTAGTTTCAAGAGCCCTATTTTTGAGGCAAGTTGGGAGGGTTTGTGTGTTGGAGCATGTTAAGAGGTGTCATAGAGGTCTAAAGCTTGGATTCCTTGGTTTTGAGTCATTTAGGGAGACTTCTAGAAATTTTCATGTGAGTCCTGGGTTAGCAGGTTTAAAGAGGGTTATGCTTGAGAAAAAGAGGCTAGTGGAGGCCTAAATTTAGAGGCTAGTTTTGATTAGTTATTATCAAACAAGTGCATCAAGAATCTAGTATGTTATGTATCATCACAAACCACATTTGGTTCAATCATTATTTTGGAGTTTCCTTTGGAAATTTTGAGTGCAAAGTCAAAAATCATTCGCTAGAGGCCTAGTTGGGCTAGTAGCCTAGTTAAGGTGAAAAATTGGTTTTGTGTCTAAGTCAAAGGGTTGGGCTGTGAAATCATTCAAAACAAGTTTGTTTGGGTCTCTTAAGAGTGTTCCTAGGGTTTGGGTCGATAAAGAGAGTATACAAGTTTGGAGTGCATCAGTAATGCTTGTCTCAGTAGGAGTGCACGGGAATAGCTTAAGGTGCAACCTTTAATCATTGAAATCTTTGTGTTTCTTTCCTGACCCTCATCCAAAGAGTAGAGGTTTTTTTTTTTAAAATAGCAAAATCTAGATTGTTTACAGTGTTTCTAGGTTGCCTACCTAGGGATTTGATGTTTAAAAAAAAAGTGTGCAAATGAATACAAGTTGAATGCAATTTTTTCAATTTTTAAGTGCAATAACAATGTATCTAAATTCAATTAGAATAATTGACAATGCACTTTTCAATTTTTCAATGGGATAAGATGATGCAAGAAAGAAAAAATTCAACCTATATGCAATTTCACTAATGCAAATATGAGAAACCCTAGATGCACTTTTACTAATGCAAGATGCAATGCAAGAATGAATGCAACCTAGATCTAGGACCTTAGTGAACTCCAAATTAGAAAATGAATGTACAAAATGTTGGGTTCACCAAAACCAACCATTGGGGAAATGGAATGTGGAAAAGGGACTCACAATACAAGAAAGGAATCCTTAATCCACAATTTTTCCCAATAGGGGGGATGGTTCATTCAAGGAAATGTAGGATCCAAAATTAGATTGAGTATCAACACAAAAGGTGAGTCAATTCTCAACAAGGGAGACCTAGGAAGATTCCTTAGGCTTTGAGGGGTTCACCACCAAGCAAAATCTTGGAAAATACAACTTAACATTCAACTCACAAAACCTAATATTGCAAGCCAAATAATGAGTGCAAATGATAAAATTAAGCAACAACAAGTTAGGATATATGTACCTGGGAAGTTTGGAAATGTGATAAGGATTCTGGAAATGCAAAAATGTTGTCAGAATATGCCAAGGAGGACTGACGCCCTTACTATCTTCTTAGTCCAGCTACTATTTTTTGGGGTAGATGTGGAATCTTTAGATGTTAGAACTGGATCTGAAGAAATCTCTAAAAATTATCGCCAGGAGAACTAAGACACCCTTACTGTCTCCTTAGTCTCAATCTATATTTTTACAATCTTGAAATGTGATCTTGAGGTCCAAGGTATGCACTTCCTTCTTCTCAGATCTTAGGTCCTAAAACTTCTAAATCTGGCATGTAGGTGACTTTCCATGAAGATGACAACTTTCTAATACAACTTTGTGACTTTAAAACTTTGCAACTTTACACTCCAAATGATCTTCAACTTAAATCTGCAAACACAAACACACAAGAGAAGAAAAACTTGTTGATTGTTAGTAAATGGGGGTTTTCCTTGGTCAAACCCCTTGTTGGTAATTAAACCTTGGAATGAAATGAAATAAAGAAGGGAAATGATAAGTGGGAAAAGTTCTATGTTGCAACTCACCAAACCCTTGTTATGAAATCTGCAAACTTGTGTGAAGTGGCTAGCTTGAATGTAGATCTTGAATGGAATGAATGCTTGATAGATCTTGACTTGAATTGCTTGCTTGAATCAAAACCCTACATCACAAATGTTAGCTCAAAAACACACATTATACAAAAATATCTTTGACATGATGCCTAAATCTTGATGATGACTCCAAATGCTTGATGAATTTCTCTTGAACACTCTTCATATCAATTATTCTATAAGGATGAATACTTGAATGCTTGGGGTTAAAATGAGAGAAAGAACTTTGTATTTATAGTTATTCATGCTTAATATCTTGAAATTACACCACAACAAGATGACATATGAATTCATTAGTTAAAGGAGGCTAAATCCTACCAATATTTGAAATTAAATCGTGAAAATAACTTGAGGGGGACTAAGATGCCCTAGGTGGTGTCTTAGTCCCAAGGCTTGAAACTCAGGGCACAAAATCCAAAAAGGTGCCCAATTAAGGTGCCTTTAAAAATAGGGTCCCAAGGCCTTTGGGGGAAAACACACCGTAGGTGTCTTATTTGTCCTAGTCCAAAAGTCAAGGACACAATTAAAATCATTTAATTATCATTTCTTGTTTGATGTTTGTCAAGATTATCCATTTTAAAATGCTATAATTTCTTAGGCTTGTTGATGCAAAATAGGACCAATTAAGACACCATAATTCATAATTCTGATTTGGAGTGCATTTACATCCTAGATTTAGCTTACATTAACACTGCATTGCATTTTTCATTAGTTAATTTGCATTCTATGGTTTCAAAATTTGCATTAGCGAAAAGTTCATTTAGCTTGCATTATTGCATTTAGTTTCATTAAAAAATAGTAAAATTATGCATTTGTATCTTAGATTAGCATTAGAAAGCATAAAGAGCATAAAATTCATTTCAAAAATTTTGAAAATTTTCAAAAAAATCAATACCAGGACTCATTTGCCACCTTGGGCGAATTAGTCCCTTTGCACAGTTTGCACTACGAATTCTGGCATTTAATTTTCATTTTTTGAGTTTCTATTTGTTGTTCCCGCATTTCTATTTTACTTTTCAAAATTTCTATTTCAAGCAATTTATTCTAGTTAGCTTACATTGCATTTGCAT
>VDFB02043970.1:0-26312 GCA_007258455.2 Sequoia sempervirens
CTCCTTCTTTATAGTGTTTCAAAGAAGGATGCATGAAAGACAAAAGATACCAAAGAATATTGTGGAAGAATACAAAGATGATATTACTTTCCTAGTTTCCACAAATTTTTGCATAATGGAAGTAGTAGAACCTAGGACCATTTGGGTTCTAGAACTAGGATATGAAGTGTCATAAGAAAAACTTGTTGGTTGTGCAAAGGTGCTACTGAATAGTCCTAAAGATCCCAACATGCCAAGGTATGGGACTTATGAAGGAAAATCAATGGAAGTTTACCTAGAATTCAAGAAACCAGTCATGAGAAAGAATGTTGACAAGATACTTAACATATATGCACAAGAAAGTGGTCTTTCAATGGAAATATTTAAGTATGCCAGAGATAGATCTAGAGATGAAATGAGTGTAGTAGAAGCATCCAATAGCTCTAGAAGATCAAGAAGATCAACTACCACAACTCTTCCTGCTACTGGTTAGAAAAGGAAATCTACAACTAGTCCTTCAATAAGGGAGAAATCCCCTATAGTAGTTCATGCCACTAGAGCAGAAACAAAGAAAATTGCTCCCAAAGTACCCCTTGTTGCACCTACAAGAAGAAAAGTGAAGCAGAAGGCAACAAGACAAAAGGAAATTGGCATCAATGTTGCTAATGCAGAGGAGTTGGAAGAGGATGAAACCCATTTGGTCAGGAAAAGAAAGAGAATTAACATTGTTGATACAGATAGTGAAGAGGAAGTTGAGAAAGAAAAAGTAGCTTTCAAAATTTAGAAGAGGGAAAAAGAGAAGAAAGCCAAGAAGTCTTCTTCGGAGAAGAAGCAAAAAGAAACAAAGAAGCCCTTGGTAAAGGTAAAGAAACAAAAACAATCTAAGAGGCCTCACACTCCTATGAAGCTTGATGCACTATTCAATAGTATAGTGCAAAATGAAATGTTAAAATACACTAAAAAAATGTATAAGGAAGTAAATGAGGTAGATAAGGATACCATAATTGAAGTTATAGTTCAATACATTGTTGTATTTGAAATAGATATGCATAATATCAAGAAAGATATATCAGATGATGTTTGGAAAGTTTTGTTGAAAAGAAGAGAGGATGCAATTATCGAACATGAAAAGATGAAATATGAAGCCCTAGAAAGAGTTGGTGCTCCATTGATTGAAGCAGACCGAGCCACACTAGATACCATATACAACAAGGAGCTAAGGAAAAAATAGAAGGTAAACATACTTATGTGAATGAATCAGAAAGATCATGATATGATCCGAAAAGAGTGTAATGACAAGGCCGTGGAGCTCGTACAAAAATTAGGTCTACTTCTGGTATCTGAAGAAGATTTGAATGTTGATTCCAGTGCCCTAGAACTTAATGAGCATGGATCAATGATGAAGTTATTGATGTAGAGGAAAATCTAGAAAATTCTCCTCTTAATACAAAAGAACCAATGCAAGGAAATGATGAAGGTGAGAAGGTTGCAAAAGAAGAGAGTGATCAAAGAGGAAACTACTAAGGATAACACTTTTATTCCTTTGGTTACTCATGATACTATAGAGGACAAGTCCACTCTCCCATCGGTAAGTAATGATCAAGGCAATCCAAATACATCTGTTCCTCCGAAAGACATAGAAGAAGCCACCGATGAAGGTGATAAACATGATGAGAATAAAGAACAAGAGAATAAGAAAGAAGAAAACATCGAAAGAGAAGATGGAGGTGAGAAGGAAGGAGACAAAAACAAGAATGAGGAGAATGAGCAAGGAAAGGACAAGGATAAATGATGATGAAGATAAAGAGAAGGATAAGACCTTTGATGAAGAAGATAAGGTAGAGGAAGAAGAGAACACTGAGTCCAAAAAGGATGAAGAAGCTGAGTTACCTAAGCCTTTTAATGAATCTTCCTCTAGTAATCCTTTGAAAAGTCTTCTATATAAGAAAGTAAGATTCCAACTGGTTGTCTCATCTTAGTTACTATAGTTTCCCATGCAATAGGGTAGTGTAGACTTAGATAAAATATCTCCCATTCATAAGTTGTAGTTAGGTGATGTGTTTCACACATTAGCAAGAAAATAAATTATTGAAACATATCAAAAGAGTAGTGAATTAATGGATGAAGCTATAAAGGCACTGTAGGAGATAATAGTTGGAAAAAATGTTGGTACCTTCCTTCCTACAATGGAAAATTTCAAGCCACTGATTGATTCCTTTAAGGAGTATTCCTCCAGTTTAAAAGGACAAGTTGAAACAAAAATTGAGGCATGGCTTGCATAGAAGAAATTGTTGGATATAACAGAGAAGTGTTCATTTGCACACAACAAAGTTAAAGAATGCTTGAAGGAAGTGGAAGCATTTGAGGAAGAGGAAAAAACATTGTTTTGTATTGCATGAAGTGGTTGGATGCCACACAAAGCATAAAGGATGCAATGGATTCAATTGAGGCACATATAAGCAATGCATCAATTGCCTATGACCCAACACAAGATAGAGATGGCCAAACTTGGACTGCTTTAGTGGACTTACATGACAAATTATTTACATTGTAGAGCCAGAAGGAAGACATAATTAGGAAGTTTGGGAAGTTAAGGTACTTGGTAAAAATGAAGCAAATACCTATCTCAAGTGCCCTTTCCAGTACATATAAGATTTCAAAGCTAAATATTACTCTCAATACTCTGGAAGAAGGAGAGAAAACCTTGGTTGAGCTTGAGTCTCAATATAGAATGCTTGTAGTAGCAAAGAAAGATTGGAAAGATGGTAAATATGCTTGGCAAGTCATTTTACAAAATCTTCAGGGGTCAACATCTTTGGGTTGACCATTTCTATTCTTATGCATTTTTAAAGTTTTTCAAGTTCTCAGATTATTTTTTGAATATGCGAATGATATAGACATTTTGGTTAACTTTCTTTGGGGGAGTTAGTACATTCTTTCAATTATTTTTGTTTGCATATATGTCTAAGGGGGAGTATATAAAGTGTTGATACCAGTACACCCTTTTCCATTGATGTCAAAAGGGGAGAGATACTAGGAGAGATATTTGGAGAGATACTTGGAGAGTCATTTGCAAAGATACTTGGAGAGTTTTGGGAAAGAAAGATATGTGTAATGGGGAGAGAATTTTTTTTTGATAATTTTTAGTTTTTTGGAGAGCATGTTGCCATCAGTGACAAAGGGGGAGATTATTGAAAGATTGAGAAGATTGTAATTGATGATGTAGTCTGGAAACATGAGCATGGTATGTACATAATGCATGATGTAGTGTTGTCATTGATGTCAACATTGTTGTGGATCATTCTAGCATGGTTTTGAAGTGTTGTTGAAGATAGTTGTACAAGATAAGTTGGTCTGAAAAGTATAGCTACTAAAAAATTTGGTTAAGTATCAAACCTACTAGTACAATGGTTCAATGCGTTAGTTTTTGGGACTGCACTCTACTGCAAATAGAGATATAACTTTGTGGTTCTAAAATTATTTTGGAGAACATCAAATGCATCCAAATCCAAGAGATTTTGTTGATTGGAGAATTATCTTGAAATATATGAATGATAGAGTTCAGTTCTATATATTGCAGTTATTTTTTGTACAGAGTGTTGGTGTGGGAGATTCCACATTCCTCCACGGATGAGAATTTTGAGTTGCAGTGTTGAAGGTAAGCTTCCAAATGTCAATTGTAAAGAAATTCTATGTGGGATCAATTTTTGAGTTCCATATTAGAGTGATATCTTCATTTGTGGAGTGGTGTGAACTGATCAAGATTAGACGATGACATATTTAGAATTGACACATAAATGTTCACAGATAACACCACACTGACACCACTGACCATTTCACATCCCATTGACATATATCACCAACCTGAGGTAGCCTGCAAGTGTTTTCAACTGAGCACCAACTATGAGGTAGTTGAGACCTTGTAGCCAAATTTCTGAATTGAGGCAGTTGCACCAGATCCAAGGGGAGAGATGTCATCAAGGAGAGCACCTATTATGGAAAATGTTGTTGGACAAATATATGAAATGTCAGAAATAATGAGGGCAATGAGAGTTCGGTTGGATGCCATAGAAGAAGATAGAATAAGAGGTCTGAACCTAGACATGCAGATGAAAGTGATGATGAATTGGGTCATGCTGCAAATAAAATTGAAGAGAACCTAGAACCTAGAAGAAGAAGAAGATTTAGATCAAGTAAATATGTTAAAAGCTATTTCCAAGATTGGTAAGAGACCTAGGATTGAAATTCAAAATTATGAAGGAAATTTAAACCCTGAGGAATTGATTGATTGGATCAATGATATACAAGAATACTATGAGTATGAAGAAATTGAAGATCCAGAAAGAGTGAGATTTGTGAAAAATAAAATGAAAGGACATGTTGTTATTTGGTGGAAAGAAGTTCAATTGGATAGCAATAAAAGGGGAAAAGAGAAAATCAAAAAGTGGGATAGGATGGTGACAAAGTTGAAGAATCAATTTGTACTTGTTGATTATGAGCTTGAATTGTTGAAGAGATTGTAGAATTTGAGGCAAAAGGAGAAGTCTGTGGAGTATACTGAAGAATTTTACAAGATGATCATCAGAGCTAGACATAGTGAAGCAAGCAAGGAGAAGGTTGCATGGTACATCAATGGAATAAGAACAAACATCCGAGAAGAGTTGAGCTTGGTGAAGATGACAATAGTTGAAGAAGCATACCAATTTGCACTAAAGGTAGAGGAAAAGTTGAACAAGAAGTTTGAACAAAGGTAGAGAAGTGCAAGAGGAAGATTCCAGAGAGGTGGATCACAATCTAGAGAGAGAAGACCATATGCAGAGAAAAACAAGGATGGAAAACCCTACCACAGTGAAGAGAAGGATAATGATTCATACCACAGAGGAAGAGGACATAAATCTCTACCGTAGTGATAGAGGAGGTCATCATTCCTACCACAATGATGGATATATGAGAGATGAAGGAAGATTTGATAAGAGATCATTTAGAGGAACTTGTTTCAAGTGTAGAGGAAAAGGAAATAGAGCATTTGAATGCCATTAGGTAAGTACCGGAAAGAGGACTAAGAAAACTAGAAGAAAAAAATATGTGGATGAAGAACCTATTGGATCCCCTAGTTTGGTTGGGAAACCAAAGAAAGGTGAGCCATTTGTAATGAGGAGAGATTTGATGCATGAAGAAGTGATTGAGGAACCACCGCAAAAGGAAGAATTTGTTTAGGACAATGTGTAAATCTAAAGGAAAGGTATGTAAAGTTATCATTGATAGTGGTAGTACCGATAATTTAGTTTTAGAAGAGATGGTAACCAAGTTAAATTTGAAGAGTTTGAAACATCCAAATCCTTACAAGATAGCATGGATTTAGGATGAACATATGATCTTGGTGAGTGAGCATTGTTTGGTGAAATTTCATATAGAATAGTATAATGATGAAGTTTTGTGTGATATTATACCCATGGATGCATGGCATTTATTGTTATGAAGACCATGGAAATATGATAGGAAATAAATTCATGATGGAAGTAAAAATACCTATATTGTGACTTCAAATTGCAAGAGACATATATTAATACCTTTAGGAGTAGAGGACAAGAGTGAAGTTTGTGGCATGACCAGACTATGTTTAGTAGATGGGAGGAATTTTATAGAAGGTTTGAGGCATGATAGCATTTGTTTTGCATTGATTCCAAAGCAACGCAATAATCAGGAGGTAGAGAAGTCTGCCACAAAGGATGAAGATCCACCACAGACAAAAGTAGCAAAATTGTTGACATAATATTACAATATCATATCAAAGAATGTACCAGATGGATTGCCATTAGTCTAGAGCATCAATCATCATATAGATCTAATACCTGGAGAAAGTTTTCCAAACAAAGCGGCACATAGGATGACACTTGCAAAAAATGTGGTTAAACTAAAAAATACAAGAATTTTTGAAGAAGGGATTGATCAGAGAGAGCTTAAGAAAATGTGTGGTACTTATTGTACTAGCACCAAAGAAATATGGAGAGTGGAGGATGTGTACAGGATCAAGAGAAATCAATAGGATCATAGTCAAGTATAGATTCCCATCTCCAAGCATGGATGACATTATGGACTGTTTGAGTGGAGCAAAGTATTTCACAAAGATTGACCTAAAGAGTGGACATCATCAAATCAGAATTAGAGAAGGAGATGAATGGAAGACCACATTTAAGACTAATGAAGGGTTGTATTAGTGGTTAGTTATGCCTTTTGGATTGACCAATGCACCTAGCACCTTCATGAGGTTGATGAATGAAGTACTTAACCAATTCTTGGGTAAGTTTGTTATTGTTTACTTGGATGATATTCTAATTTTCAGTAAGACCAAAGAAGAACATTTGTGGCACATCAGACAAGTATTATAGAGGTTGAGGGAGGAGAAGTTGCTGATAAATGTCAAGAAGTGTAGCTTTATGAAGATAGATTTGGTGTACTTGGGTTTTAGTGATAATAGATTTCAACAATCCATGATCAATGTTGTTGAGTGTTTCTGGATTAGATTGTGTATGTATTTTTTTACATCAATGTTTCAGATCACACTCCGTGATCCATCATCAGGATAGAAGAGAGCATAAGGAGAAAAATGAATAGTTGCAGACCAAGAAAAGGCTAAAAAGGGGGAGGGAAAGGGGGGAGAGAGAAGGTGGCACAAGAACCAAGGAGAAAGAAAGAAATAAATTGAAATTAAAGAAGGAGAAAAACACAAAAAATAAATAATAAGATGCTAGAAATTGAAAAAACTAAGGACAAAAAATGCACCAATAAAATTTAATACAAAGAAGTACAATCAAAGAAAAGGAGAGAGAGCAACAAATAAATAAAAGATACAATGAAACAACAATTAAAATAAAAATAGAAAATAGAAAATAGAAAAGAAAGACAATAATATAGAACAAAATAAGAGATGAGATAAATAAACAAAACAAAAAGGTAATGTGAACATAATTCAAAGAATAAAGACTTAAAAGAAGCCAAATTAAAGACCAAAAATCCCAACGACCATAAAAGCAAAGAAAGAGAACAAAAAACTAGAACCCAAACACATAACATGTATACCGAGAAAGAGAACAATTCAAAGACACATAAGAATATAAAAGAGAATACAAAGAAATGAATACAAGAAGAAAAAGAAATGAATGCAAGATTGTGTCGTAGCCCTCAGACATGCCAAACCCCCCAAATGTAATACCTCTAAGATTGAACGTTTAGCCCTCCATTCCTTATCAAGCAATAAAGACCTCATCATTTCTAAAGCGGACAAGGGTAATGCCACCGTCATTATGAACAAGCCTGACTATATTTCAAAAATGCTTGTTCTCCTCTCAGACACAAGAAGCTACAAAATCCTCCCTCTTAACCCTTGTTCCAAAATTCTCAAAAAGGTCAAGCATCTGGTTTTGTCTTCCTCCTTCGACGATTCTTCCAAAAAACATCTTATTCCCACCAAGGAAGTAACCCCTCGCATCTATGGTGTTCCTAAAATTCATAAAGTTGGTATCCCCTTGAGACCTATTGTCGACACCATGGGGTCCCCAACTTACCATATAGCTTCCTTCCTTTCTAAATTGCTTGCCCCCCTTGTTGGTAAATCTGACTCCATCAAAAATTCCAACCATTTTATCCAATTCATCAAGGACCAAAGCTTAAGCAGTAGCGATGTCTTGGTGAGCTTTGATGTGGTTTCTCTTTTCACTAAGGTTCCTATCTCCGACTCCTTAGAAATTGTGAGACAAAAGTCCAATGATGAGATAGCCACCTTGGTCAAACTTTGCTTAAGATCCACTTTCTTTTCCTTCCAAAATGTCATCTATGAGTAGGTTGACTGTGTGGCTATGGGTTCCCCCCTTTCACCTATTATTGCCAACCTTTACATGGAGCACTTCGAAGAAATGGCTCTTCATTCCTTTCCTCTCAAACCCAGATGGTGGAAACGCTATGTGGATGACACTAACGTATGTTGGCCACATGGCTTAGATAAGTTAGAAGAATTCCGTAGCCATCTACACAGCTTAGTCTCTTTCATCTCCTTCACTAAGGAAGTTGAATCTAACAACCAACTTCCCTTCCTTGACATTCTTCTTCTCAAACAACCTAATGGTTCTATAGGTCCTAAAGTTTATCGCAAATCTACCTACACTAATCTATACCTCCATTCGTCCTCGCATCACCATCCCAGCCAAAAGTTTGGTGTTCTTAAAACCCTGACTTGGAGAGCCTACTAGATTTGTGATGATGAAAACTTAATGCAAGAGTTGATGCACCTTCGTCAAGTTTTCAAATTAAATGGATACTCAAGCAAACAAATCTCTAGGGATTTCAACCAAGCCAAATCCAAATTCTTTTCTAGGCCCAATCCTAGCCATTCGTTTATCCCCCCAGCATCTCCCTTCCGTTTGTTGATGGCATCTCCCAAAAAATCTCTAAGATCCTTCGCAAAAAGGCCTTTGTTGCACCTTTAAACCCCACTCAACCTTGAGGAAGTGCATCCCTTCCCTCAAAGATTCCAAGGACATCTTGCTCGATTCTGGAGTCTATAAGATTGTATGTTCATGTGGCATTCCGTATGTTGGTGAAAATGGTCGCTCCTTTAGCACCAGCATCAAAGAGCATAGTGCTGACATTAGACATGATCGTACCTCCAAATCAGCCCTTGCGAACCACTCCTCTTCCACCAAGCATCACATCTATCTTGAAAATACCCATATATTATCCAAAGAAGATAATTTCTTCAAGAGAAAGATGAAAGAAGCCATTGAAATCATCCATCATCCTCGCAACCTTAATTGCGATGATGGATGGAGTCTTAGTTTGTCTTGGCATCCTTTGTTGACCAACTTGAGTTCTCATCATCTTCCATCTCACCACTAGTTTTTCTCCCCCTTCTTGCCCCTTGTTGTAGCTCCCTCTCATTTCTCGCCTGACTTTGTCGTTTCTTTCCCCCCTCCTGTCCCCTCCTTTCCCTTTTGGCCCATCCTTTTCTTTTTTGTCGTTTGTTGCTTCTTTCCCTCTCCTTTCTCATCTCCCCTTTCTCTCCTCTTGTCTTTGCTTCTTTTCTTCCTAGTTGTTTGTTCCTTCTTGTTCTTTCTTCCTTTATTTTGTTCTTCTTCCATTTTCCTCCTGTTCATTCCATTCTTCCATTTCCTTCATGATTCCTTGTCCTGTCTTTCTTCTTTATTTCTTCCTTAAGATATATTTAGACCCCTATATTTATTCTTACATTCTTGCATTTTCTTTCTTTTTATTTCTGTTTTATGCTTTTTGTTGTGTTTTGGGTTTCTCGTTTCTCTTATTTAATTTTGGTCTTTTTTTTCTCTCCTTTCATCTTAATTGATTTCTTCTTCTTTTCATTTGTTTTTTGCTCCTTTGCTCTCATTTATTTTCCTTTTCTTTTCAATCTTTTGTTCCTTTACTCTTGTTTATTTTTGTTTTTATATTTTTGTATGTGGGTTTTCCTTTGTTTATGTTCTCGTTGTCAGTTTTGGTAGTTGTTTGGTTATTTCATTGCATGTCTTCTTTGCTAATATATATATATATATATATTTCTCTTCTTCGCTTTGAGTTGTGTTTCTCGTTTCTCGTTTCTCATTTTAATTTTAGTTGCTTTATTCTCTAATATTGTTGTCTTGTAATTGTATGTTTATTTGTTCTTATTTGTGTGTGTATTTGCAATTGTTTTGTTATTGTATGTCTTTTATTCATTTTTACTCTTGTGTTTTTAGCATGCTCTTGTATATGTTTTTGTATATGTATATGTACATGTACACATATATATGCATGCTTATTTTATTGCTTATTTTCCTCTCCGGGTTAGTTTTCTTTTTCTTCTTGTATTCATTTCTTTGTATTCTCTTTTCTACTCTTATGTGTCTTTGAATTGTTCTCTTTCTTGGTATACATGTTATGTGTTTGGGTTCTAGTTTTTTGTTCTCTTTCTTTGTTTTTATGGTCGTTGGGATTTTTGGTCTTTAATTTGGTTTCTTTTATGTCTTTATTCTTCGAATTATGTTCTCATTACCTTTTTGTTTTGTTTATTCATCTCATCTCTTATTTTGTTCTATATTATTGGCTTTCTTTTCTATTTATTATTTATTATTTTAATTTTAATTGTTGTTTCATTGTATCTTTTATTTATTTGTTGCTCTCTCTCCTTTTCTTTGATTGTACTTTTTTGTATTAAATTTTATTGGTATATTTTTTGTCCTTAGTTTTTTCAATTTCTAGCATCTTATTATTTATTTTTTGTGTTTTTCTCCTTCTTTAATTTCAATTTATTTCTTTCTTTAGCCTTGGTTCTTGTGCCACCTTCTCTCTCCCCCCTTTCCCTCCCCCTTTTTAGCCTTTTCTTGGTCTGCAACTATTCATTTTTCTCCTTATGCTCTCTTCTATCCTGATGATGGATCATAGAGTGTGATCTGAAACATTGATGTAAAAAAATACATACACAATCTAATCCAGAAACACTCAGCAGTACTTGGGTTTTGTCATTTTTGTTGAAGGATTCAAGATGGACCCTGAGAAGGTTAGAGCAATTGTTAAGTGGCCTACACTAGTGAACATTGGGGAGGTAAGATCATTTCATGGACTAGCAAGTTTCTACTAGAAATTCATTAGGATATTTAGTAGCATTTGCACACCCATGACATAAACAATGAGAGGAGATATGAAGAACTTTAAGTGGACATTTGAAGCACAAAGAAGTTTTGAATTGTTGAAGCAAAAGGTGATAGAGCAAGTTGTTGGTTCTCAGTTGTGATCATATGGTTTGTCCTTGATGACAAAATCACTTTCAGATGGTTCTGTTTGTTGATCAGTTTCAGTTTGGTTTCTCTTGCTCTATCTTGGTACAATTTTGTATATATGGTTTAATTGTCTTGGCTTTTTGTGGTTCTGTTCAAGGTGAAGGTTCATCTTTTTAAATGAAAAGGATATACATTTCGGCAGGAGTTTGGTCTTCGACATGTTGTTTCATCGAGCGCTTTGTGTCTTGCCAACCGACACAAGAAAGTTCATATCGGCGTGAGAATGCCAGGGTCTCCCCGATCCATTTTGCTGTTAAAAGTCTATGTTGCCTATCGGCAAGACGTTTCTGATGTCATGTCGATTGGATTTTTTTCCTTCAGGAAACTTTCGGCAAGACTTCTCTTTTGTTTCGACGACACAAAGGGATCATATCAGCATAAGTTATACCGTCGGTATGTGGTCACAGTGAAATTGCTTTGTCTCACTGATCAGAGGTTGAATGGGAACATATCGGCAATAGTTTAAGGCTTCGGTGAAGGGTCACAGCGAAATTGTTATGTCTCACCGACCATATGCATGTGGAAGTCTATCAGTGAGACATTCTCGTGGTTTTGGCGATCGACAGTGGATGGATTGGCTTATCGGTAAGAGTTTGTGATATTCGGAGGGAGGTCTTAGCGATTCCGTGGTGTCTCACCGACTTATGCAAAGGGTTATTTCACCGAGACTTTTGTAGCATCGGAGTGTTGTCATAGCGAGCCCGTCAGGTCTCGCCAACGAAGTCTAATGAGTGGCTTTCGGTGAGAGTTTTGTGTTGTCTTGGCGAACATGTATGAATTCGGGGTGTTTCGGTATAGCGAAGTTTTATCTATATGAGGTCTCCCCGAGAGCGATATGTTACGACGAAAAGTTTGATCATGGGGGCTCTCGGCAAAACAAAGACTTGCCTACAAGATGTCTCACTGATTTTTTCTTGTCACAGTGATACACGAGATGGATGGGAGTATCGGTGAAACATAGAGCAATCTATATAGCATCTCCCTGACAGCAAAATGTCACAGCGACACATAAGAGATAAAAGGGCTTTCAGTGAAACTTAATGTGGTCTGTGAGAGGTCTTCCCGACTCTGATGGGTCATGGCGAAAGCGATAACTAAGGGGAATGACTGGTGATTTAATTGCCTTCGGCAAGACTATCTGGATGTCTTGGCGAACGATTAACAAACTCTGTCACTGTGGCCAACATGGAAATTTCTAAATATAGTTGTAGGCCGACATCATTGGTTGGCATCTAATCTCAGATCGGTTACATGGCAAAATATTCTCTGAGAATTGGGAAGTAGTCGTGGTTTTGATGAAAATCTATTACAATTTGAAATCTCCTGATTCAGTGCAGAAATTAAAGCTTTCTGGACAGGCGTTACTCTTGATTTTACCATCATCTACAGATTATCATTATTCAACTTCATATTCTAAAATTTGCAAGAGTGTTTCAGATTCTTGTGAAAGATCTACCAGTTTCATTACTGACACATTACATTCGTTACAAATTGAAGGACTCTACATATGGGTATTCTGAAAATAGTTTCAAATGAGTATTTTGTTTTAATGAAGCATCTGGTTTTTGTGAAAAGCATTTGCAGTTTCAAAAAAGGAAATTTGATTGACAGTTTATTGACAGCCTACTAGACAGGCATTATTGCTGCAGACATTTATTTTACTGGCATCCTTTTTCCTGAAAATAGAAAGGAGGTTTCAGCTCTCCTTTGACCTCGAATCTCTTTGAAGACTACACACTGGAAAAGATGTATAAAACGCAGTGTTGTGAATACTGAAAGAGCTGCTGGTTGTAATTCTGTAGATGAGAAAACAGAAAAACATGTGCTTAACTGAAAACAGAGAGATCCTATGATATTATTATTGTTCTGAAAATAATTTGAGGGGTTGGTGCTCCTTGAAATTGGTGTTTCAAAATGAGGGGTTGGTGCTCCTTGAGTTGGTGCTCAGAAATTAGCCTATAAGGCATTGTTAACAGTGGTTTTTGAAGATTAAGCCAGTAAGGCAGTTTAGGAGTGGTTTTTCTACCCCAGGAGGGTTTTCCACTCGACAAATCCTTTGTCTTATGGTCTCTTTGTTTTGATGTCATATTGTTTCTTGATTGTGATAATTTTTATCATTCTGAACATTGTTGAATGATAGTTCCTTCATAACTGCAAATATTTAGTTCAAATATCTTGCACAAGTTATTGTTGAAGAGTCTAATTCAAAAGGAAGCTTAAAAGTTCTCATTTGTTTCATTGCTCAAGAATAGTTATAAAGTGCTAAAGGTGTTTGTTGTCTCAATACCTTTCTTGTCTTTAAAGTTGCATTCAAATCAATTGTTTAAGAAGTGAGTCAATAATGTTGATCATCATTTGCACAGTCTTATGAGTTGCACCTGCACTGTCATCATGCTTTGATTGTTAATCAATGTCAGCCATAACTGTTTTGGCAAATGCAAGATATCTCACTCAAATCATATTTTCATAAGTTGTCTAATAGACCGAGTTAATGTTTTCATATCTTTGTACTTTCAAAAGTGATTACTCTACTCTATTGTTGAAAGAAAAGGAAATCAGAATTAAAAATCTTGGTCGAAGTTGAAAAAGTTTTGACACTGATTCACCCCCCCCTCTCAGTGTTTGTCCATAACTCCAACACAACCGTGTTAGCATTACTTGATTTTGTTAAATTATTCCAAGTTGATTGTGATGCCAATGGGAATACAATAGGAGAAATATTGAGTCAAGAAGGAAGACCAATATCTTATTTTAGTGAGAAATTGATTGATTCTAGAAGGAGATATTCAGTTTATGATCAAGAGTTATATGCCATAGTTCAAGCCTCGAAGAAGTGGATACATTATTTATTGCCTAAGGAGTTTGTCTTGTACACTGATCATCAAGCCTTACAGTATTTGAATAGTCAAGGTAAGTTGAACCAGAGATATATGAGATGGATTGAGTTCTTGAAGAGTTATAAATTTCTATTAAGCATAAGAGTGGTAAGTCAAATAAAGTTGTAGATGCATTGAGCAGGAGAAGAAATTTGTTGTCAGAAATGAAGATAGAAGTGTTGGGTTTAGAAGAACTAAAATACATGTATGAGGATGATTTAGATTTTGCTGAAGCATGGAAGGCATGTAAGGAACCAATAGTGACAAATAGGAGTCAATGATTGGATTATTTCATTCATGAAGATATGTTGTTCAAGGGAAATCAATTGTGTATTCCAAGGAGTTTAATGAGGGAGAATTTGATTAAGGAGAAGCATAGTGGAGGACTAACATGACATTTTGGGATAGATAAGATAGTAGCTTTGGTGAGTGAACACTACTTTTGGCCATAGATATATAAGGATATCGGGAAGTATGTTCAAAATTGTAGAGTTTGTCAAGTAGCAAAAGGGAGTAGTCAGAATACTGGATTGTACAAACCTTTGAAAATACCAAAGAAACCTTGTGAAGATATAAGCATGAATTTCATATTGGATTACCAAGAACAAAAAGAGGATATGATTCATAATGGTAGTAGTGGGCATATTTTCTAAGATGGCACATTTCATTCCTTGCAAGAAAACTAATGATGTTGTACATATTGCTAACTTATTTTTCAAGGAGATTGTGAGATTGCATGGGTTGCCAAAGAGTATAGTTTCAGATAGGGACACCAAGTTCATGGGATACTTCTGGAGGACTGGAAGAAGATGAAGGCAGACCTGAAGTTTAATTCAACATATCACCCACAAACAGATGGACAAAGAAAGGTAGCAAACAGGAGTTTGGGTAACTTATTTAGATGTTTGGCTGGAGATAAGGCAAGAAACTGGGACATAGTCCTATCACAAGCAGAATTTGCATATAATAACTCAGTAAACTAGAGTACATGGAAGACACCATTTGAGATTGTGACAAGGATGCATCCTAGAGGAGTTGCAAAGCTCAAATACATCAATATGGAGACCAAGAGGAGTGTAGAAGCAAAATAATTTGTCAGATTCATGGAGACAATGCATAGTCAGGTCCAGAGATGGAGAACATGAATAACAAGTACAAGGAGAAGGCAGATGAGACAAGGAGACATAAGGAATTTGCTGTTGGAGATGAAGTTATGGTATATCTCAAGAAGGAAAGGTTTCTAGTAGGGACATACAATAAGTTGAAGATGAGGAATTTTGGACTATGTAAGATTCTCGAGAAGTTTGATTTAGGAAATGCATATGAAGTGGAGTTAACAGAGACACTTGGTATATCACCTATTTTGAATATTGTAAACATCTATGAGTACCATGGAGGATAGTCAAGTGGTACTAACAAAGAAGTTGACCTGAAGGAGTAGTAACCACATCAACCACCATAGAAGATTGAGCAGATCTTCGACATTAGAATTGGAAAGAGCACTAGGAACAAGCAGTATAAGGAGTACTTGGTTAAGTGGAAAGACAAACCAATGGAGGATTTGTCATGGATTTTGCAAGTTGAGGTGGAACACTTTGGTTTTCCTCTAGCCCTTGGAAAGTGAGGGACTCAATTTTCTTTCCAACCTTGGGTGTCTGATGTAGGAGCATCCATGGTTGTAAAGCAATCCTGTATCAACCAGAAACTAGTTTCTACATGAGGCCATCTTCAACATATCCAAATTTTAGATTATTTGCATTTGTTTGTAGAAAGTTATTGCACTTAGAAGTTCACTGTCAATTCTCTGTTTGAGTATTTAGGGCCTATTTGGTCGAGGCTGGATGTGCAGACCATTTTTGAAATGTGCAGAGATTAATGAAACATCATTCAAGGCATTTTAGGTCCAGGGGAACTTTCTTGAAGATCCACAATACATTTCCATCTCTCAATGGGTTGTCTTCTCATATTCTTGGCCGACTTACACGTTTGATCTTGTATTGGGGTTTGTAAGCCCTTGAGGCTGATGCAGATCATAATTAGAGTTAGGGATTCATATTAAAGATCATTTGTAATCCATTGGAAGTGAGTTCACTAGTTCGGTAGTTCAAGTAGTTAGGAAATAGCTCGGTTGTTTTAGGATAGTCCTGATAGTTCTAATAAGGTCTTGCACCAATTGTAACATCTTGTAATGCCTTGTGATAGGTCTGTGAGCCCTAGTCATTCCACACTTGTGGCATATGATGCATGTAAGACTGCAAGTTGTTGAATCAATGATAGCTCATTTTTGTTGAGAATTTCTTGTGTTATTTATGTTGTGTTGAACTCTAGCCTGCATGGTTGGATAGTCCTTTTTGGACCCTCCATCCATGACTGCACCAAATTGTACCTTTAGCATTTGATGAATGATATATATAGTAATGAAAGGTATAAGTGTATCTTGTGTATCTTTCATAATAGATGTAGCCTGTGTTGTGTATCATGTGAAGGAAATGTACTCAAAGTTAGAATGCAAGTGAAATTGAGCACACTACTATCACTGCATAGAAGAGATATGTAACACGTGGTAATATTGGAGTTTGAGTGAAGTAAGAATAGTACTCAATAGAGAAAGGAAAGTGATTAACAAATCCTTTAATGAAGAAAACATATGTGATCATATAATGCTTCCATGGACAAATGGCCCCATTTGTGTGACAAAATGTCATAACTGAATAAATGACAGATGAAACAAATGTTAGAAAGTCTGCAAACATGTCAAAATTAGTAAGGGAAGCATGAATAGACTCCAAGAGTAGTTGAAATCATAACCTATGATGTAAAAGAAATGATCTATCTAAGGATGTAAGGATCACAAGAGTATGCAACAAAGATGTAAAACCCTAATAAAATGAGATAGAAATAAGGTACAATTTGTTGTAATTGAGAAATTAGTTATATATCAAATCTAAAATAGCTATAAATTGCAAATTCTAAAGTGAATCTATGGGTGGATAGGGTGAGTGAAAAATATAATATGTGAGTAAGCACACCAAACCATTGGTCCTATTTCGACTCTTTTCTAATATCTAAGACATGGCATGATTTGGAAATACCTTTGGCACGGTTGTCATCATGTCAATAAGTATGTATATATAAAGATAAGGTAAGAGCTAAATATATAAGAATGTGTATGTATAAAGATAGACTAAGGAAATGAACCCAACTTCACACAATATTAGATAATTTATTATTACATATACATTTTAAGACTCCCAAAATAAAAATAAAACTAAATATACAAATTTTACCATTAGAAATCAATATAAATTAACTCGAAATTTCTGTATAACCTCAAGAATCAGATCACAAAAAGACACCACTTATATAAAATATTATGGAGATGTTTCTAAATTTTAAGAGAGAAATTTTGATCTTGGGGGTGAGATTTGCTTTTTTCATAAGAATATTTAATGAAAAACACTCTGATTAGAAATTCCATAAGTACATCAAATACTGTGACGCGTTCGTAACTGAATTGCCACCAAATCAATTTTCTACACATAGACCAACGTGGTAGAAAACTTCTGAAGTCAGCCTGTACAGTACTTTGGATTCATCCTCCAAGGGAGAAGAAACAAATGTGATTGAACAAAACAGAGTCTTAGGTATTAAATCTAGTGCAGTCTTTTCTGATTTCACCCTGGTCCCCTGTCTTGACAGCAATGCTTCCCATCTTGTCCATGGCCGAGCTAAAAGCTTGAAAGAAACTGTTTGCATACTTGTCATAGAATTGAACCAGAGATTTTGTTCGTGTGTCTCCAAAGAGAGCTTGGTCAGTTCCCAATAACCCCAAATTTAGCTGCAGATTTCTGTAATACATGTTGTCAAATTTAAAGGGTGTGTTCACATCAAAAGGAGAAAGAATATCTGTATTGCCACCCATTGGAGGACATGACATCCTTAGAGCTTTTAGAAGCTTTGGATCCATGGAAGGGTCTGGTTTATTTGTCCTATGGTAGTTGTATAAACGGTCCAAGAATCCATCACAATGAGAAAAACCAATGCTATGAGCTCCTGTTCAATAAATTGCACAGTTTAATACAAGAATAATTAATAATAACATAAGATTACCATCACTGCTTATTTTAATTAAAAATGAAATTAGAATTATGACATCACTAGGTGTTGGGTGAAATGATAATAGGTCATCTTTAACTTAAAAGCTAAGGATCAAAGGCTAGTGTTGGGTGAAATGATAATGGGTCTTTTTAACTTAAAAGTTAAGGATCAAAGGCTATTTATTCCACCAAATTGACCAGGATCTTTTTAGATCTCTTTTACACTCTTTTCTATAACTTTTGGTTTGGGACTATTCTTATTTATTAGAAATTAGGAATACCACTTTAGGTTACAATGGTTTTATGATAGATGCTATTCAAACTTGACTATCAAGTCCTGCAGGGGGTAGGATATGTACACCTCGTTTGTAGCACAGTTAGGTGCCTCCTGCATGGAGTACGGGGTAGTCCCATGCTACTATAAGCCATATGTAGACAAAAAGCAGATCGCTGGACTATAAAAAATCTATTTCCATTTCCATTTCCAATCAACCTTGAACAAAATACCCACAGATTATGTCCATGCTTTTTTTTAAGTGGCACTTGTCAAATTGTACCATGAGGTGATGTTGCTAGTATGTCACATTGTAAGATACTTTTTGTTAGGGAATATTCAATCTTTGTAAAGAAATTAGAACTGTGAGTTTCTTTTTTAATTACCAGATAGAGCTACCAGGTCTGATCTGTTTAGGCCCTTGGAAGCAAATATTTTCAGCAATTGATCCACTGTAAAATTAGCTTGTGGGAGATTTCCTATAACACGAGATGCAGATGATAGCTTTCCATCTTTTCTGCCTTTCTTCACTGGATAATTTGGACCTCCTGCCTATTCATATTGATAATGATAGTGCAACAACGTAAGCAACTCAAATACTTCTCAACCTTATCTAAAATTACATCAGTCACAATCATGGCTGCTATAACAGAACTTCACATGGCCAGGTTCATATGTGTGCATTATTATTATACTGATCAAGTTCCGTTTCCAAATTTATTTAAATGCACACTTCAAAAACTTTGACTTCAAATTCAATTTGGGCAAGAGCATAAAAACCAACATTATGAAAGTTACTGTTTACTTACTAAAGCAACAAAATCTCTGGCAGCAATGGCAAGAATATCAGCACATGATACAATACCAGGGCACTTGGCCTCCACAGCTGCTTTTGCTTTATTGACAGTATCAAAGGCATCAGCAGCCAAATTTTTGTTGTCAGCTGCATCCCTTTCAGCAAGATGGTTTTGGGTGGATGAAATTAACACTGATCCATCACATCCCTACATTATCAAAAACCAACAAAATACCTATGAACAAATTGATTCCATGCACCAGAAAAAACCCAATTATATACAAGAAAGATTTTTTTTCATACGGCATAACTGTGATTCAGAGCATTGCACCCACACCCAAACTGTATACAATGGAGAAAAAAACAGACAGCCATACAATGTTCATAAGATTCTCTGATATCAATACTCTCCAATTTTCTGACATTCTGACACAACCTTAGTTTAGGTGTGTATAATTTATCAGGAAGAAAAACTCACATATGAACTTAACCTGATCTAAAAGCAAAACTGAAAATATCCTGTAAGTACAATTACCTGTGGTGACCAGTTTTAAAATCACCATTGACAAAGTTTAGCAAAGAGCGAGTCACATTCTAAGAAATACCATTAAAGCAGTGTTCCTACTAGTCCACTGTTCCTTGATCCTATTCATACATGCATTGAAAATACTGAAACAAAGCAGAGGCTAAAGCATTGGATATATATTGAAAGATCAAATATATAAAGAAAGAGATACATTATCATACATCAACAAAGCAGTCATGGAAGAATAGCCTTATAGTGGCTGGAGCTGATACAGGTGCCTGCACAAATTTCTGTTTGGCAGCACCCAACACTAATGCCTCCACACTGGGACAAGATTTAGAGTAAAAATTGACACAGAGCTGATCAGCATCAGTACTTCCAACACAAACAACAAACCAAATTATGAGAACTACATTTATTTGGTTGTTCACACCCATTGTCATTTCAGGTCAGCCAAAACAGGCACACTTCTCATAGAAGGGTCAAAACAAAAGGTTTCAGGCTCCAAGGAATCTCTTCTTTCAAGTATATTAGTGAGTACTAACAAAACACAGCCGACCAGAAAGTATATGACAAAGTGCAGGTGACATTTCTGGAAGAGGAAGCACTATAATTTTCTCATCACATTAAAACCCGTGATACAAGTGGGAAAACGAGCCATTGTATATAAAAACTGGCATTAAATTAGTAAAACTTTGATTTTTGCCAGATATATCTATGACAAACCAGAGTCTATGGATTCTCTAAAGCTTTGACCAAAGCTCTGTCCAGTAAAAGTGTAGGGAGAAGAGCCTTCTGCACCTCACTCTATGAGTGGAAGTGATCCTCAGACTGAGCAACCAAGGTGGTGCATGCAATATAAACCCAATAACAAACTTAAAGATTAAAACATCTTATAGCACATTTAGTTATATATATATATGGGAAATTTGTGGATTGGGATTGAACCCATTGATGGGTATTTTGGATTTACATAAGCAAATCTTTCTGCTCATAATTCTGCCAAAAGACACAATCATTAAAATATTCTGCGTCCCCACTTTCATGTGTCTTCTTTTCATAAAACTGATTTACCTATCCATGTCTAGCTAACATAGACTTTCCTCATCAGATAATCCAGTTGTACCTGGATCACTCTGCAGACCTCACAATGCTATGAGTAATACTGTCAGACTCATAAAAGCAATGCACATAGGCACTGGGAAATGGGGGAGTGATTCATAAGACATAAATGAGTTGCTTTTCGTGCATTGTGGGAGGCACATTGCACAGAAGGAACTCCTTTTAAGGATGAAATTGTTAAGTTTAAGACCCCAAGTGGAAGGCCCATCAAGTATCTCTGAGAGAGTGGTATTAGGCAGCCCACGGGATTTGTTTCATCATAGATTTGGCACCACAGATGGGTCGGACAAAAAGTTTTCAAGTGAATATGATTTTTCACGAGAAACCATTTTCAGTGTTCTCGTGTCAAATGCCAATCTCCGGGGGTTCTGCCAGCAGGACATTCAGCACACCATCTTTATAAAAGAAATGACCTCGTGAACAAAGGTTTTCTATTAGTGGGCCCTCAATTGTCAGGTGTAGTTTATTGGCTTAATGAGCCTTCATTCAGGGAAGATAAAACGAACAGAAGTGCGTACGTTGCACTTTTGACCTTTTGCTGTATATTATTTTGTATACATATTTATGTTTAAGGTACATTCTGGAATGAATATATTTGTATATATGTTCATGTTAATAAGTGGTTTGAAGTTTTGTTTAGGGTTGTGTATGTGAAAGTGTAATCTAGTTTATTTAATTAACACGTCATTCATGATAATGAAGGTCATATAAGGATTGTACTACAAATTTGTCACATTATCAAAAAGATCTGCTACACAATATTTCATGTGCAGGTAATTTATTAGCACAAAATTTGATACAATTGAAGGCTTTTTTTGATACAGTTGAAATTGCATGAGACAATTTCAAATTAAACAATCTCAAGGATCGATAATATTTGTTATTGATATGATTTTTTTATCATTATGATATTATATAGATTAATAGACAATTACGGTAACACATTTGTATATCAATCATTGTTAGTTGTAAGTTCATCAATTAGATTTTACTTTGTCTATATCAATGTCTAGTAGCTATTATTTCTTTGTTTCAGTCACTTTTAAATCAATCCGGAGCCTAACTACTAGCAAAGAAGTTAATCACTATTTCTCTCTGTTAGAACAAATCTCAATAGTGTTTATTAGTACCAACTTGTTTTTCTTACATCAAATATACTTTAAGTAAACACTTTTTAAGGTGTACTAAAGGTTAGATTTTTCAACAAATATAATCAAGGCTATGTGATATAATAACATCATTTGGGCATAATCATGTATGATCATATTCCTCCATAAAATTTTGAGACTAATCCAATTTAGATATAGTTGTTTGCTTCTAATGCATCCAAGTTTAAGTGATTATAAGATACAATTAAAAAGTTATCATCAACATTTGGATCATCTCTATATCAACCATCAAAATCAACAAAATTTTCAAGTTTCTAATTTCTATAATATAATTTGTCTCAACTCTTTATTTATGATTTATTATATTTAATCCATTTATTATCCCTACATATCTCAAGAGGATAAGTTTATTCTCCATGTTTTTGGTAAACTCAAACTATCTGACACCACCTAAGGGCTCTAGGGTATCCTTTTTCTCCTTTCACCCATAATTCTTTTATTAGTATTTTCCTTTAAGCAAAGACTATTGCAATCAATTTTTCTTAATTAATTAGTAATAATTTTTTTGACTAGAAATAAGAAATCATTATTTATTTGTATTTAAAAAATATTAAATATTTTTTAAAGTAAAGAATTTATAATCTTAAAATGTTTTAAAATTATTTATTATGAATATCATTGATCTAAAATTTTAGGTGTAATGAAAGGATTTATAGGAATAATGATCTTTTTTTGTTTTTCTTGAGATTTCTTTATATTTAAAAAATAAATGTTTATTTTAAATAGTTTTTATTTTTTTTAATTATAATGTTATAAATAAAGTGATTGATAAAGAGAAATGAAGAATGGAAAGGAACAAGATTAGGAAATTTTGGAATCATCTCAGAAGAAAATTGGGAGGATAAATGGGCAAGTATGAAGGGAAATGGGAAACAAAGGTAAATTTATAGTAGGGGATGGGAATAAAGCTACCAAGGATGAAGATATATAGAATTTTCTTTAGTATTTGGTTCTAAAATCTTGTAGAGATCTTTTGCAAAATAAAAATGTTTTTAATCCCTACAAGTGTAGAGAGAAACCCTAACTTGAAGGTTGTTACATTATGTTCAAAATGAAGAAGATGAATATTTTATTTCAAGTTCAACTCAATTTTATCATTTCAATATGAATTAGGAAAACATGTGGTTAGGGATTTTGGTAACCAACATCTCAACTTAATAAAGTTTAGTTTAGATTTTAGCATGCAAGTGTCCATGTGTTCTAGGCACCAACATCCAAATGTCTAAATTTGAATTTTAAATTCAAACTTTCTAAGTGGTATTTAGGTGTGAAAAGAGGTTTCTAAGGTAATGTCTAAAAAATTGTTTAATACTCAAGAGAAGGTTGTTGGAAATATGTGCAATACATGTCATCATTGATGTAAAATTGAGGTCAACTTGATGACCTATCATACTTAACAGGTGGATTGATATAGTTGAAGAAGCTGAGAAATGGTGTGAGAATTTGAGAGAGATGGTTTGACACAAATGGAGTCATGGGATCAACATAGGCAAGACAGTCCAAAAGCATAGTATGAACATGGTTAAGATACTTACACATTGTTGATTGGTTTCTCCATGTTTCAAGGAGTTAAAAGAAATTCAATTGTGTTTCTATTTTACTTGTGTTGTTGAGAGAAGTTGTTTAAGGAAAAAACTACATATTTTCCTAAGTCAATGACTTTGCTTTCTATTATGTATTCATTTGCATTGCATGATCCAGTTGTATGGTTTTGGAGTTAATTTTGGTAGTTAGCTAAGAGGTTATTTTCATATTTTCATGTCATCACATCCTCTACAAAAAATTTAGGATTCATTGTTCTCTAGATTGCACTAAAATAGAGTTATGTATCTCAAAAGTTTACTAGAATGCTTCTCATTCCTCCAGAGTGATAGATATGGTTATGCAGACTTGGGGATATGAAGAGAGGTATAAGGGTTCATCCATGCAAGTTTCAGATGATTTGGTGTACAACAATGCAATATCCTAAGTATTAGAGTGTTATAGTCTACATGGAATGCTTTGTTTTCATCAGTTCAATATGTTTCTCTTCTTACGCCAACACATAATGATTAGATACTTCAAAAGAAGGTTGTAGAGATATTGTGCATAGACTATAATGCTCATATCTTGATTCACGTGATGTTTTTAGTCTCTCCCTAGTGGTACAAAGGTGCATAGTTAGCAGTCTTAGAGCTGTTGATGATGTTTGGGCCAACAGTCTTGGTTCCTTCATTTGTGGTTTGATCTTGACCTATTATAGTTTCTTTGGAGGATACGTTTTGATGTTTTTGGGCTCAATTATACCTTGGGTTGATCCACAAATCTTTTTGCTTCATGGTGCATGTGTTTGAAGTCGACCTATGTAGTATCACACATTTCATCAAAAGGTCATCTTAGAGCCGACCTAAATGGTGATTTTTGATGTTGCGAAGGATATAAATAGAAGAACAAATCATTTGTGATGATGATCAAGGAAGTTAGTGGATAAAAAAATATGTGAAAAAGGGACTGCCACATTTGCATATGACATATGCATTGTTATTGCAATTCAAGTTCTTTCTTTATAATTCAAAATATCGTGTATCTTGCTTTGAGATAGTGAATATCCTCAATAGGTCTTTGTATCTTGCCCTAGGGTTGTGCACCTCAGCCTGCAAGTCCTTTAGGGAGCAACACGCTTCCTTAAGCAGTGAGCCTTATAAAAATATTGTAATAATTGTTCATATATTATGAGTTAACTCTCATCGTGGTTTTCCCTCATTGGTTTTCCATGTAAAAATATTGGTGTCCTTGTGTGGTGCATTCTTTCCTTCTTTTTCTTCTTTTAGTTAATGTGATTTGATGTTTAAGCTACAAATAGAATTGTTTTAAAGTTTAAGAAAATACAGATTCATCCCCCTCTCAGTATCCAAGTGTGTTCAACAATTGGTATCAAAGCCAAGTGCCTTTGAGAAGCCTAACAGTTGAGGTAGATCTTGCACTTGAATGCATGGGATCTAAAGCAATGTTTAATGATATGATTTCTCCATAACCAGATCTAGAGGCAATGAAACTTGAAGGTTGTGACGTCAATCCAAATGATTGTGAAGTAGGTTTTGAAGGATAACTTTGGTCTACTCTTGAAGGTCCAGATGAAGCAAGAGAACTAAATTGGAAATATGAGAGTAGGATTAAAAGATCAAAAGAGATAATTTTCAAATTGAAGGCACAAGTTGGAGAATCAAAAGAAGAAATTGGCAAACTGAAAGATCAAATAGAAGGAGGTAAAGGATGTGAGATTAAACTCGAGGAGGTAGAAGATGTGATCTATAATTTGAAAGTTAAGGTTGAAGAAGGCAAGAGGATTGAAGATTGATTGAATACCAAGCTCAATGATAAAGAAAATGAATGTTCAAAACTTGAGGAAGAGATTGTCACTCTAAAAAAAGAATTGGAGAAAGCAAAAGAGCAGATAAACAAAAGCCTAAAACTCAAAGGTGGCTTCGACATTCTTCACTAGATACTTAGTAGTCAAA
Organism: Sequoia sempervirens; assembly: GCA_007258455.2. Lineage (NCBI taxonomy): Eukaryota > Viridiplantae > Streptophyta > Pinopsida > Cupressales > Cupressaceae > Sequoia > Sequoia sempervirens. Next base: position 25,160 of record VDFB02043970.1, read on the forward strand.
AAATTGCAAAAGGAAAAGGTGGTATTGGATTTGAAAAGGGTCAGAGCTCAAAATTAGATACCTCTAAAGGAAAGTTTGAAATGAAGAAGAAAAATGTTGTTGAAGAGCCTAAGACAAAAGAAAGGAAGAATGCCCTCAAACAAGTCTAGAATCAAAAGAAAGATCTCAAGAGACCTCCTCCTAGATAACCTATTGCTCAAAGGTACTTGTTGTCACATGAAATTTCACCTTGTTGAACATGAAGTTCAGCATTCCAATGACACAATGGAAATGACCTCAAGTTGTGGGACCTTGTGCAAATGAGGTCAAACATCTGGAGAAGGCCAAATTCCTCTTTCAATCCAAGTGCAATGTGTTGGTCCAATGCAACACATGAAAACATACCACTACCCTACTCTAACAACTCATAGGGAAAAGGGGAGAAGGACTGCATGAAAGGGAAATGGAGGTGATACACCAAGATGGAAAATTCATTTCTTCCTTACTTAGACTACTCAACAACATCAATGAAGATGGACCAGGGGACTCACACAAATCTTTGTTTGGTTGATTTCTAGAGGAAAACATAGAGGTTGGGATTCAAAAAGTTGCTGGAAGGAAGGGGAGGTTTCTCAAAACAACAACTGTAAATAATTCAACTCAAACATGCATGCATGAAAAGAAAAGAAAAACACTTAGATATGAAGGAAATGAACTTACAAAAACATTAAAAAAGTTGAGAAGAGGAAATCTTGCTCAAACCAAACCCTAACTGTAACTAGGGTTAACAATGAAGTATGTGCGTGAAAGGATGAAGCCACCCTATGAAAATTTCAATTAGGGCATGGATTTGTCAAAAAGGTCAAGAAAATAGCAATAAATAAGCATGGGCACCCATAAAATCCACTTTCAGAAGTCAAATAATGTATTGAATGTTGTCCTTGAAGCCCATAAGTCGAAGCATGTAGTTGAGGAAGTGGTTTGAGCATTAATGGAGTTGCCTAAAAAACATGCCAAATTTGTGGAAAGGTCGGGACGTCTGACCTGAAAGGAAGCCTTTGCATCATTAAATGGTTTGGAGCTGCAAAAAAGAGCACCTTCATTGGGGATCGAGCTTTGGGAATGCTTCATACTTTATGCACATCTTGGCATCAGACCATCAATGATTGGGGTT
>VDFB02043973.1:0-25619 GCA_007258455.2 Sequoia sempervirens
TTACCTTGGAAGCCAGTGTTAGTGTTCAGACCACTCTCATTTCTGTATTTTAGACTATGCAAGTTTTCAACTGTGCTTTTCTAAGTCTGCATTCATACCTTAAAGCTGTGAAGTTCAACCTTCCTTCTTAAAATATGTATGTAGATCAAGCTTTTTAAGAATGATGCATAAGTTCAATAGGGTTATGTTGAGTAAATGAAATATCTACCATTAGTTTTCCAGTGTATGTCCATCTTGTTTTTATTTCATGATTTCTTATCAGTTCGGTGCATCACCATAGTATTTAGTTTTATTTTTATGCACTCTTTCTCCCTTTTCTTTTACAAAATTAGTAGTTTAGGTGACACCAAAGGAAGCCGGCCTTCTCCGGAGGTTGACCTCTATCTATAAGTGACCCACAACTTTGGAGGTCTTCCCATGTTACACTGAGGTGTTGAACATCAGGCTCAACAAGGGTGCAACTTCAGGTGATAACAAGACCCTCTGCTAAGATTACAAATCACAAACACATTAACTCCTTCACAAAATTGACTCTTTAGATTTATCAATAACTTATCTTCTCTCAACCTCTCAAAAAATCCATGAACATACATAAAATGCTCCTCTAAAGTTTTACTAAAAATTAAAATATCCTTTAAATAGACAATGACAAACTTACCAAAAAAAACCTTTAATACTTCATTCACGAGCCTCATGAAAGTTCTCAATGCATTGGTAAATTTGAATGGAATTACAACCATTCATGCAATCCTTCCTTTTCCTTGGAATATTTCTTCCATTCATATCCTTCTCTTATCCTTATCTATTGATACTTACTCTTCAAGTCTATATTTTTGAATTACTTTGCTCCACACAATCAATGATATCATCCATCCTTGGCAAGGTAAATATGTATTTAATTGTGATTTTATTGATGGCCTTAGAATTGACACACATCCCTCATTCTCCATCCTTCTTGGGTGCTAGTACTATAGGTACTACACATGGACTTAAACTCTCTTTGATTAACCCTTTTTTCAACAATTCTTAAACTTGTCTATTCAAGTCTTCATTATTTTTTGGAGTCATTATGTGGATTGAATTGTTAGGAAAGCTAGCTTTTGGTATCAAGTCCATCTAATGACTATTTCTTACTAGTGGAAAACCTTCTAGAGCATTATCTGAAACCATATCTTGGAATTCATCCAATATGTCTACAATATTTTTAGTTGCATCTTCTACTCCTTGACTCACTTTAAGAATCAAAGAAATGTACACATGTTCATGCTTCATTCCAACCAAAAAAAATATTCCATCTATCAAACAAATGCTAGCACTATTATACAATTTTTATTTTGTTTCTTTTATAGGTTTAAACTTATGTCTCACTCCATTGTTGTCAAAGAGTAGGTGTTAGTACAACCATCATGGATAGCACACCTATCATACTTCCAAAACCTTCCTAATAACAAGTGATGTCACACAACACTTCATTATGATAATATCAAATCTTAAACTTTACCAAATATTGTTCATTAATCAAATCCTTATGCTCCTTTTGCAACTGAGAAATCCTATATAGATGTGGATGCTCTAATATTTTCAACTTCAGTTTTGTAACCTTCTCTTTAAAAACTAGATTTTGAGTACTTCCACCATTAATTATTACATTACAACACTTACCTCCTAATTTTCACTTTGTTTTGAATAAACTCTTCCTTTAAACTAGTTCTTCCTTTCTTGCTTCCTTTAGTAGAGATCTTCTTTTGAATGCTTAGATATAGCCTCCTCATCTACATGGGCAACTATAGCAATACCCTCTAGTCTTCCATTTATTCCTCCTTTATTTTGATGGAAGTCATAAGCTCTATGTCCTTCACCACATCTAAAACATGTTCCTGAATTCTCCTCTTCTAGGTCCTCTTTGATATCAATCATTTTGATCTCTAGGGTGGTAGGTATTTTCATTCTTTTTATTGTGACTGGTGATTTCGTCTTTATTCTTATTTTTCTCATCTTAATGTCCATAGCCTCCATAAGATATTCCACCAATTCTTCCTTCATGACCTCTTCCTCTTTGCTTCCTCTCAATTATTATGTTAAACTTTATTTCTACCTTTATTGCAAATTAGAATGCATCTTCAATAGTTATCAATCTAATAAGGCTTAGTTCTTCTTGGATACTCAATTTCAATCCATTGATATCACTTGGATAAATTTTATTTATTAGTGTTTGTGTGGCCTACTTTTATGATAACCTTGTGGCCTCAAACTTTGCATCTTCTTCAAGAGCTCCAAACCATAATCTACTAGAATAAATTGTCTCTTCAATTTATCCACCATTCTTTCACATCTAGTTATCTTTCCCTTTCCTCTACAATTTCTCTCTAATTGCACCTCTTTCCACCAAATTCCAACATGACCTTTAAGCTTGGTCTTGGAAAATATGACTCTCTCAAGGTCTTCTATTTTTTTATATTCAAAATAATATTTCATATCATTAATTCAATCTATTAGTTCTTCAGAATTGAAACTACATGAATATGTAGATATATCAATCTTTGGCCTTTTTAAAAAAAAATCTATGGCCTTTACTAATTTGAATTGATCTAGTTCTTCTTCTTTATCTTCTTCAACTTGTGCATCATCGTCATCTTCAATTTCATCCCTCCTACTCAATTCAAACCCTCTTAACTCTTCTTTGGTTGCATAAGTCTGCCTCTACAAAGTTGTAAATCTTTCATATATGATTACAATTCTTCTACCATAGTTTATTCATAGAGATGTCCTATATTTACCCTTTTACACTTTCTATGAAACAAATTAGTGCAAACCTACTTCAATTTTGTGATTCTACTTTCATCTCAAAAAACAACTTCAAGGTCCTCATGCAAACTACCTCACTCTTCACCAATCTATTTACACACTAAAAAACAACCTCCCTCTGGTGCCACCTAATAGGGGTTATCTAAAACAACATAGAACAACATAGATTCCAAATATGAAAATATGAGTTGTTTTATTAAAATGAACATTGATTACATAACAAAAACATGAAACAAAGGATCAAATCCCCACAAGGCGCAACACATTACAGCTTCATTCCCCTTGTTTCTAGATCCTTCTACTTCTTTGTATCTTTCAAACTCATAAATCATCTTTGTCTTCCCTCATTTTTCACAACATACCATTTTCCCCTCTCCTCCTACATTGGAAATGCTAAAAATATGCCCTAAATGATTTTTAGTGCCTCCAAGTAAATTTTGAAATTTGCAACTTCCCTCCTAAAAATAGTGCAACTTCCAAGAGTCATTACTCTTGATCCGAGCACCCGATTTAGTCTTTTTTAAAAAACTAAAGTACGTAGAGTGCTCTACATGCTAGAAATGAGTAAATTGTATTTTGCCAATTTCCATGGCCTCAAAATGTCATTTGAAGCCTCAAAACTCCATCTTAAGGGATTTTATAAGACTCACACAAGCTTAAATATTTAATATCTTTTCATCCAAACCTGATCTTGGCTCAAAAGGTATCCACAATGTGTAATTTCAATTCTATAACTACCAAAGGACTTGGAAAAGATTACACTTCCAAGTTTTTGATAGAAAATAGTTAAGAAAAAGAGATGGACACTATTTAAATAAAATAGAAAAATATTTTGAGTTAAGGAGATTACACAATCATTTAAATCATCTTGGAGGTCTTATCAACTCATTGGTCAATGGACATAGAAAAGAACAAAATTGCATGCTAAATTTAATGCATCATGAGAATAATTTTGCAACATTTTCATAAAATATGTTTACCACAACTATTTTTTGATAAGAAAATGGCATAATCTCCTCACCTCAAGAAAGGTTTTTTAATAGTACAACAGTATTGGGATAAGTTTTAAAATTATTAAAATATGTATCAAAAGGATGAAATGAGTCAAATTAGAAAAAAAATGTTAGGGCTAAACACCAACATTCTATTGAAAAGTTGGATATGTATGTTAGAATTATAGTCATTGATGTCAAAGGAAATGTTTTCCAAGGAAAAATGATCATGTTACTGAAGCAAATTGAAGGCCAACGGCCACAAATCGCTCCACTCCAAGGGTAGATTGTGTTTTAACAATGGTAATGAATAAAAGTTTAAAAATAAATTAAATTCATGACAGGTTGACCCCTTTGTTGTAGCACTAGAATGAATGAAGTATTAATAAAAATAATGAAAGAGAAATTTTATTTTGTGGTCGACCCTTGGCTTTTGGCACCCCACTTTGGGGAATTAAATTATAAATAGATATATTATTTTTGAATTGATCGACCCATGTCTAGTGCCCATGTTTTGTTACCACCCTTGTGAAGATGTATGCCTTTTCATGAAATCCCCCCATTTCAAGAAGATATAAGAAGAGATTGTGAAGAGTTATGAAGGAAAGCAATTAACAAACATCATTCCCATTCATAGTAGATTATTGGAGCAGATTGATGAAGTGTTTTAGAGCAAACAATTGAAGTATATTGGAGCAAATTTATCAAGACTATTTGAGGAGATTTAATAAGCATATTTGAAGAGATTTATGAAGCATGTTTTAGAGGAATTATAGCAGATCTAAAGAGAAGATTATGACATAATTTTTAGTAGATCCTTGAGAGGAATTATAGCAGATCTTAAGAGTGAATTATTGAAAATTAGTGAGCGGGTTTATAGTAGAAGAATTATTGTAGAGGTTGGTGCCTCTCATTAGAAGATATTGGTGTCTCTTGATGGGTTGGTGCTCAATTATGTGGATTAATGTGTCCAATCGATTGGTGCCTATGAAGATAACTGGAGATTGGTGTCTCCAGTAGGTTGGTGCCTACTAAAATTGAAAGAGAATCAATAAAGAAATATTTTGCTTGGTTTTCTTTCAAAATGGATTCCATGTAAATCTTGTGTTCTTGTGTTATTGATTTTTGGTATTGTGTGATTGATTTCATTATGGTTAATTAAACCAAAAATTAAAAATACTATATGATATTGATTCGCCCCCCCAATGTCAATATTAATGTGTGCTTATCAATTGGTATCAGGGTGGGTTCCTTCAAAATAACCTAATTGCTAGAAGGAAGATCTCAAATGCACATACGGCATGCCAATAAGGATTCTCCTCCAACATGGCTCCAATATGGATCAAACTATGTTTTTTGGAGCATAAGAAAGCACACCTACTTAATGGCACTTGGATTTGATATTTGGAAATCAGTAGTGGATGAGTATGTTGTTCCAGCATCCCCACCAACAGATCGAGATGGAAAGAAGACAAATGAAAATAATGTGAAATCCATGAATACAATCATATGCGGATTATCAGAATTAGAGTTTGCAAAAGTGATGCATTGCAAATCCGCCAAGGATATCTAGGATAAGCTTAAGAATATCTATGAAGGACATGATAAGGTGAAGAAAGAAAATCTCTAAACCCATCAGAGACAATTTGAAAGTCTTGAAGGATGAAGAAAATATACCCACTTACCTATTATGTGTTGATGAAATTGTGAATATAATAAGGGGTCTTGGTGAACTTGATGACTCAATTATCGTGCAAAAGTTTTTAAGGTCTCCTCCTTTACAATTTGACGCTAAAGTATCCTCCATTGAAGAGATGAAGGATATAGAGAAGCTATCTATGGACGAGTTGAATGGGATCCTCATGGTATAAAATGAGGACCAAAAAGGAAGACTCATCTAAGTGAGAGGTTTCCTTCAAAGCCTCAAAGAAGATGAACGATAGGAATCCCAAGCCAAGTGAGAGCTCCAATGATGAATTAGATTAAGAGGAATCCCATTTCATGAGGAAGTTGAAGAAAGAATCTGGAAAGTATAAAGGTAAGTTGCCATTTAAATGTTTTAACTGTGGTAAAATAGGTCATTTTGTTGCTAAGTGTCCATAGGTAAAAATTAAAAGAACTAGTGATGAATAAGATATGAACATGGAGAGAGGAATAAGGCATCATCAATACAAAGAAATTCACATTTACACAGTAGATATGAAAAGAACTTTCACAAGCAAGAAGAGTCTTTATTCCAAGTAAGATAACAACTCATTTGAGGAAAGTGATGGGAGATTTTTGGATAGTGATAGAGAAGAAATTGTCTTCATGGCGATCAAAGCAAAGAATGATGACCTGAAAAATGAAGACAAAGCACAAGAGAAGAGGGATTCAGAAGAAAAAGAGGATGTTGAAATGGATGGGGAAGTTGATTTGGAAGAACTCATATATGCCCAAGGTGAAACCAAAAGGCTTAAGAAGAAGAACTTGAACCAAAAATTACAACTTCAAGAGACCTATGAAATTAAGGTGAAGTTATATCAAAGTATTGATGAGTCTGAAAGGATAATCATTGATTTGAAAATTGAAATTGAAGAGGCAAAATGAATCAAGGAAGAAGTCGGAATACAATTAAAGGAAAAAGAAGAAAATTGTGAGAAGATTGAATCTAAAATAGTTTCTTTGATGAAATAATTAGAGAAAACAACGGAAAAGTTAAAAAAGAGCCTCAAGTTTGAAAAGAGTACCCAAATATTGAATGACATTATAAATGAGCAAAGGTCACCAATCATAAAGATTGGTATTCGCTATGAAGAAGAAGCTTCAAATTCTAAGAGTATTGAGCCACCAAAGAAGAAAAATGAAGGAAAGACATCAAGTTATGTTGATGCCATCAAATGTTCCATCAAAAGTGAAAGCAACAAGGAGAAAGAGAGTCAAGAGCCACATAAATCAAACACTCATCCAAAAGTTAACAAGGAAAAGTTTAGAAAGTCCTTTCCTTCTAGACAAGTGCACATGAGTAGGTTACAACACTCTTTCTATGGTTATTGTTATTCCTACAACATTTTAGTCATAAAGAAATAGACTATTAGAATCATGCAAGAAATTTTAGTTAGAATAAGAATAAGAGACCTTATGGGTTTACAAATAGAAACTATAACTCTTTTTCCCCTCTAGTAGACTACAATGTTATATGTTGTAGCATCAAAAATTATTACCCTTGACAATTTCACACTATGTTTTGTCCCCCCTAAATTATTCAGCCTAATTGATCCCCCTAATTTAACTAAATATGCATTTTATAGCCCATTTGTACCACATTCTAATATTGTACCACATTATGAGAAATTGCAAGCATTGAACAAATGCATCCAATTATTATTTTTCCCTCGACACTTAATGTCCTAAAAAATAGGGCCAAGACCCATTCACCCTAGGCATATGGGTACCCCTATTTTGTCAGGGACCAATTTTGGATATGTCAGTGTCGACATTTTAACATTCAAACTTCAACTTGAAAATGCCGGCTATTGGGACTTAATTTGTGGTAAATTAAATAAATGCCTATAAATACCTAGTTATTGCATCATTTGAACTCTAACAAGCACTAAGGAGATTTTGAAAGAAATTATTATTGTTAAGAGCACTATCAAGCAAGTCAAAAGCAAAATTTTAGAGCTTTATTGTAGCAATCAAAGATCTTAACATCATGTCAAATCATATGTGATTTCATATGTGTTTATGTTATCATTGTTTGTGAAGGTTAACCCTTGTTGTAAGTCTCCAAGCAATTCAAAGTAATCAAGCAAGAAGGATTCAAGACCTTGAGGTGATGTGTATGACTTCAATCCTTCAAGGAAGCCATTTAAGGGTGGTGAGTTGCAGCACTTTGTGATTTCATCATTCCTTCCTATCATTTATTTGTTTTATCATTGGCATTGCCATTGTGGAAGTGGAAACACTAACACAATGTTTGACCAAGGAAAGCCCCTAAATGGCACAATATTTCTTCTCTTTGTGAATGTGCGGGTTTTAGGTTTGAAGAGGATTGAAGGAAGTTTAAAGACAATTTTTTCATTCATTGAAGCCCTACATCTTGTCAACTCATGGAAACTCACCTACATAATTATCTAACATTCTTCCGACAACTTTGCACCAAAAAATTAGGAGCTTAGATATGTCATCAGAGGACCTCAAAAATAGAGCAAGACAACCCCACAAGTGTTGATGTAATAACGGCAGGAGATATCTTTCTCTCTAATTCGAGAATATTAAATATTAAACAAATAATTGTTAAGGCAAGTCGGCCTTATTATAATTAATTTTTTATTTTCTTTAAGAGGTCAACCAAGTAAAGAGTCACCTTGCTTGTGAAGAGTCTCCTTGCATTGTATATATAGAAGGAGGTGATCATCCATTTGATCATCAATTAATTTTTTCTCAAGTCAATTCGCACTTATCAAGGAGTTTGCATATCTACAATAGATCATCATTTTCTTAGAGTAGATCGATATCAAGGAAAATTCCTAGAAATTGTGTATTCGCATCTAGGAGAGGTGTTGTGTTTCATTATATCATATCAGCCTAGAGTATGGCCTAGTTGTAAGTAGATTTTTGCTCTCTTCATTAAATATATAAGAGATACATTTTGGTTGGGTTTTTTCTCCCTCGAGAAGGAGGGTTTTCCTAGGGTAAACTATTGTGTTCATTTGTCTTATGTGTTGCATTATTAATAGCTTACATTTATGATCTAAAACTAACACGGTATCAGAGCGGGTCTAAGAAAAGATCTGATCAGATTTGTTAAGTAGTTAAGTCAACTTTTCATCTAGGGAAGATCTTGAAGGAAAAAGGTTGCAAATTATTTCAGACCTAAGCGCAAATCTTTGAAGGTGAATTTGTGCAGAAAAAGAAGATGGTGATCGGTGTCAAGGTAGAAGATAGACTTGATGGAGCCACAAACTTCAACTCTTGGAAACCTAGGGTACTCATTGCATTAGAGGAGAATGATCTTCTTGATTTTGTGGAAAGTGATATGCCCGAGCCTTCCAATGATATTGAGAAAATCCAGTGGAAGAAAAATGGCATGAAGGCTAGAAAGATCATGACAAACTCTGTGATGGATCACCTAGTACTGATAATCTCCAAGTTGAAGACAACTAAAGAAATGTTTGATACTCTAAAAGGATTGTATGAGATCAACAATACTAGTAGAGCCCTTGCTTTGAGACAACTTCACCATGTAAAAATGGATAAAGAAGATTCAGTCATCTCATTCTTTATGAAGATTGCTGATTTATGAGATCAGTTGAGCACTATTGGGGATATAATTGCAGACAGAGATATTGTTATGTTGGCACTAAATGGTCTTCCCCAATCTTGGGAACCCTTTATTCAGAGCATCAATGGGAGGTCCAAGTTGCCCAAGTTTGATCATCTTCGAGTTGATTGTATTCAAGAAGAGTCCAGGTTGGCAGCAAGAGGAATTGGGAAAAAATATCATGATGTAGAAAATAAAGTTCTTGCTACACATACTTCTAGAGAAAGAGGAAAAGGAAGAAATAGGAATAGAGACAAAGGATCAAATTCTACCCCAGAACCGAAGAAGAAGAAGGATCTCCCTCACATTCAATGTTTCAGGTGTGACACGTATGGTCACTTTGCTTGATATTTTAAATTAAGGTCTACACAACTTGTTTCTACTGCATAAATTGACATAGGGACATCTCAGATGGAGCCAAGTTCTAAATTCAATTCAGAAGGTTTCTTATTCTAAAGTCAATTAGTTTCTTCGAAGTGGAGGAAATAACATTCAGAGGGAGTTTGACTAACCATTAGAGGAAACCTTGGATGAGGAGGTCAGGAGATTGATATAAGTAATTGGAGTTTTAGAGGGAGTCACATCATCATGAAGATTTGTGTAGTGTATATTTCTCTAAGATGGAGAAATATGAGGTGAAATCCCTTGTAGTGTATATTTCTCTAAGATGGAGAAATATGAGGTGAAAGCCCTTATAGTGTATATTTCTTTGAGACAGAGAAATATGAGGTGAAAACCCTTATAGTGTATATTTCTCTGAGATGGAGAAATATGAGGTGAAAGCCCTTGTAGTGTATATTTCTCTGAGACAAAGAAATATGAGGTGCAAGCCCTTGTTCATCTCTGAGACTGAGATGAGACATCATGTTGAGAGACTCCATGATGACATCACGCTGAGAGACTTTGTGATGAACCCTTTGTACTTGTGTTTTTCCACACATGGGAGTAGCCATGGTGGACGTCATGTTGAGAGACTTCATGATGAAATCACATCGAGAGACTCTGTGATGGGAACTTGTGCACATGTTTTGATGCAGGAGCATCCTTGGTTCTTGGAAATCCTACATCAACCAAAAATATTTTCCTTTCAGTTTTGTCCTTATTTTGTTCTTTCTCTGTTCATGTTGGTGGATTCATCATCTTTGCTCACTAGACCTTGTGGATCTCTACGTACATCATGGACATGTTCATTTTACTTATTCCAAGATTTGAGCGAGGTTGGATCATTTTCCAGCAAGTTATCGATTCTAAATTTCATGACAGTTTCTTGAACCGACACCAGAATAGTTTTCAAGCCTAACGGTTAATCTGATCGTTTGTGGATCATTCTCGTGACTTGAAAATCATAACGATAGTGGGGATAGTGAGAATTGAGTTAGTACTTGGTAGATTGTATTTGTAAGAATTTTCTCGCACATAGGAGCATATTGGAATGTTCTATTTTTAGCATGTATAATCATGCCTGTGAGCCGAATCTGTAAGTCGGATGTTGCCGACTAAATGTAACTGAGATTTCTATTAATGAGAATTGTGTTAATATGCATTTTCCTCCATATTTTGTATTGCTTTTGTTGTGTTAATCTTGCTACACGGTCTGGATTTTTCTCTCTAAGGACCCTCCTATCATGGCTACACCAAATTGGTATCAGAGCGAGCTTTGATCCGTGTGAGGTCGACGAAATTTGCAAAGTCCTGTAAAATATTTGTTGTGGGGTGGTGGATTGAGGATCTAACCTGCAGCTGTAGAGGACTATTTTAAAGATGGCTGGAAGAAGGAATGTTAGAGGAAATGGAGCACGTGGAAATGCAGACAAAGCTATAATGGAGATGCTAAGAGGAATTGCTACCAGATTAGATGTAGTTGAAACAACCCAAAGAAGAGGTCGACCAGTTGATGATGTGAGTGATGAAGAGGTAGAAATTTAGGAAGATGGAGGAAGAGAAGAGCAACCTAGCCTGGATCAGGGAGAAGAGAGGTCCATAAGAGCCCTAACTAGAGAAAATATGTAGCCACATTTCAATCCACCAGATTATACTGGTAAATTGGATTCAGAAGAATTGCTTGATTGGATAACAAAGATGGAAAAATATTTTGAATTTGAGCATACCACTGAAGATAAGAAGGTGAAATTTACTTGTACAAAGTTGAGAGGACATGCATCCCTTTGGTGGGAACATTTTCAGACAAATAGGCAAAGAAGAGGGAAAGAAAAGATAAAATCTTGGGATTGGATGGTGAATAAGTTGAAGACAAAGTTTATGCCAACAAACTATCAGATTAGTTTGTTCTAAAGGTTTCAAAACTTGAAGTAGAAGATTCAAGTGTGATAGAGTATACTGAGGAATTCTATAAGTTGAATATCATATCTGGACATTCAAAGGAGGAAATTGAGCAAGTAGCTAGATATGTGAATGGTTTGAGTTCATCTATACAAGATGAAATTAGTTTGATCAAGTTGTAGAGTGTGGAAGAGGCATATCAGTGTGCCCTAAAGGCATAAGAGAAGCTGAATAAGAGACATGAGCAAAGACAAGGAGGAAGAGGTGGAAGATTTGAAAGAGGAAGAACTTTTGCTGGAGGAGGAAGAGGATCTTTTCCAAATCAGAACAAGGATAAGCAGGTTAGTAAGAATGATAATGCATATCAAAAAAGTGATGGTAACTCATACATAAGAGGAGGATATGGTGGTTACCAGAATTAAGGATATAGAAGGGATGATAGAGGACAAGAGAAAAGGGTATTCAGAGAAACTTTTTATAAATGTGGAGGAGAAGGACATAGAGCATTTGAATGCAATTAGGGAGAGACGAGCAGAAAGACCGAGAACAATAGAAGAACCACCTTTGTTGAGGAAGATCATGCTAGATCATCTAATAAACTGGAAGAAGGAGAAGTGTTGGTAAACATAAGAGTACTGTGTCAGAGTGAGTTGGAGTAGGAACCGTTGCAAAGGAAGAATTTGTTCTGGACAAGATGCAAGGTAGCTGGTAAATGTTGTAAGGTGATAGTTGATAGTGGAAGTTTTGAGAACTTGGTTTTTGAAGAGATGGTGACTAAGTTGAAGTTGGAAAGATTGAAGCACCCGAAACCCTATCAGATAGCATGGATACAAGATGAGCATAATATTTTGGTAAGTGAAAAATGTTTTGTGAAATTGAAAATAGGAAATTACCATGATGAAGTTTTGTATGATATCATGCCTATGGATATATGTCATATTTTGTTGGGAAGGCCTTGGCAGTATGATAGATAGGCTATTCATGATGCAAAGAAGAATATATACACCATTGTTGCTAATGGGATGAAGTAGATTTTATTTCCATTGCAAGATGTTCCTACAATTGAGTTTTGTACAAATGCTAGGGTTTGTCTGGTTGATGGAAGAAGATTCCTTGATGGGTTGAGACATGAGAATATGTGTTATGCCTTAGTTCCTAAGAAGGTTGAAGACTTGAAGCATCTGGAAGAAAAACAAGAAGAAATAAAGGAGTTGCTGAAAGAATATGAGGTCATTTCAAACAATGTACCTGATGGATTACCACATGTGACGAGTATTAGTTATTGCATGGATCTAATTCCTAGAGCTATTTTTCCTAATAAAGTAGCACACCAGATGACACCTACAGAGAATGAAGAGTTGCATAGACAAGTACAAGAATTGTTGAGAAAGGGTTTGATCAGAGAAAGCTTAAGTCCTTGTGCAGTACCTATTTTGTCGGCACCAAAGAAGGATGGAGAATGGAGAATGTGTACAGATTTAAGAGTCATAAATAAGATCATGGTGAAGTATAGATTCCCTTTACCCCAGATGGATGACATTATGGATTGCTTGAGTGGATACAAATACTTTACAAAGATAGATTTGAAGAGTGGATATCATCAGATGAGAATCAAAGAAGGAGATGAGTGGAAGACAACATTTAAGACAAATGAAGGATTGTATGAGTGGTTGGTGATGCCTTTTGGATTGACAAATGCACCGAGTACTTTCATGAGATAATGAATGAGGTATTGAAGAAATTCTTGGGTAAGTTTGTGATTGTGTACTTGGATGACATCTTGATTTTTAGTAAGAGTAGAGAAGAACATTTGTTGCACATAAGACAAGTTTTGTAGAGGTTGAGAGAGGAGCAGTTGTTGATAAACATTAAGAAATTTAGTTTCATGAAGGAGGAACTGGTATATCTAGGATTTGTGATATCTTTGGAAGGATTAAAGATGGATCTTGAGAAGGTTGGAGCAATAGTTGAGTGGCCTACACCTGAAAGCATTAGAGAGGTAAGATCATTTCATGGATTGGCTAGTTTCTACCAAAAGTTCATTAGGAATTTCAGTTCTATTTGCAGCCCTATGACAGAAATGATGAGAAGAGATAGAAAATATTTTAGATGGACATCTAGAGTAGATCAAAGTTTTGAATTGTTGAAGTAGAAGGTGACTAAGCAGCTTGTGTTGGCTTTACCAGATTTCACTAAGGTATTTCAAGTAGACTGTGATGCAATTTGAAATATAATTGGAGCAGTGTTGAGTCAAGAAGGGAGACCTGTAGCTTATTTCAGTGAGAAATTGAATGATGCTAGGAGAAGATATTCAGTGTATGATCAAGAATTTTATGCCATAGTTCAAGCCTTGAAGAAGTGGAGACATTATTTGTTGCCTAAGGATTTTGTGCTATATATGTATCATCAGGCATTGCAATATTTGAACAATTAGGGTAAGTTGAATCAGAGACACGTGAGATGGGTGGAATTATTGCAGAGCTATACTTTTTTTTTGAAGCATAGGAGTGGAAATTCAAATAGAGTTGTTGATGCATTGAGTAGGAGAAGGAATTTGCTGACAGAGATGAGAATGGAGGTATTAGGCTTTAATGAGTTGAAGAACTTGTATGAGGAAGACCCGGATTTTGCAGAAACATGGAGAGCTTGTAAGGAACCAGTTCTAGAGGATAGAAGCCAGTGGTTGGATTATTTCATCCAAGAGGATATGTTGTTCAGAGATAATCAGTTGTGTATACCCCGTAGTTCAATGAGGGAAAATTTGGTGAAAGAAAAGCATAGTGGAGGATTGGCAGGACACTTTGGAATTGATAAGATAGAAGCATTGGTGAGAGAATTATTTTTGGCCATAGATTCATAAGGATGTCAGGAGATTTGTGTAAATTTGTAGAGTTTTTCAAGTTGCAAAAGGGAGTAGTTAGAATGTTGGATTGTATAAGCCTTTGACAATTCCAGAAAAAACCTTGGGGGGATATCAGCATGAATTTCATACTTGGATTGCTGAAGACACAAAGAGGTAATGATTTTGTATTTGTGGTGGTAGACAGATTTTCTAAGATGGAACATTTCATACCTTGTAGGAAGACAATAGATGCAGTGCATGTAGCAGACTTATTTTTTAGGGAAGTGGTCAGATTGCATGGAAGAAGTTGAAGATAGATTTGAAGTTCAGTTCTATGTTTCACCCATAGACTGATGGACAAACAAAAGTAGTGAATAGGATCTTGGGGAATTTGCTGAGATGTTTGGTTGGAGAGAAGACCAGAAGTTGGGATTTAGTCCTGGCACAAGAAGATTTTGCATACAATAATTCAGTGAACAGGAGTATAGGAAAGACACCTTTTGATATTGTTACTGGAATTCATCCTAGAGGTATATCAGAGTTAAGATACATTGGTATGGAAGATAAAAGGAGTAAAAAGCAGAGGAATTTGCAGAAAACATGAAGAGAGTACATACTCAAGTGAAACAACAATTGGAATATATGAACCAGAGGTATAAGGAGAAGGAAGATGAGAAGAGGAGACATAAGGAGTTCAAAATTGGAGATGAAGTGATGGTATATTTGAGGAAGGAAAGATTTCCAGTTGGGACATACAACAAGCTGAAGATGAGGAAGTTTGGACCTTGTAGGATCTTGAAGAAGTTTGATTCAGGAAATGCATATGAAGTGGAGTTACCAGATGGTATGGGTATATCGCTTATATTCAATATTACAGACCCTCATCTGTATTATGAAGCAGAATTCAGTGAGGACAATACAATAGAATTGGAGAATCAGTTTCATAAACAACAGTCAGATGAGATTGAGGAGATTCTAGATATCGGAGATGGGAGGAAGACTCGTGGAAGGCAGTATAAAGAATATCTTGTGAATTGGAAAAGAAGACCAATGGAGGACTCTTCATGGATTTCTCAGGATGAGGTAGACTGTCTTGGTTTTCCTTTGGCCCCTGCAAAGTGAGAGATTCACTTTTCATTAACCCTGGATGTCTGATGCAGGAGCATCCTTGGTTCTTGGCAATCTTGCATCAACCAAAAATATTTTCCTTTCAGTTTTGTCCTTGTTTTGTTCTTTCTCAGTTCATGTTGGTGGATTCATCATCTTTGCTCAGTAGACCCTATGGATATCTACGTAAATCATGGACATGTTCATTTTCCTTATTCCAAGATTTGAGCGAGGTTGGTTCATTTTTCGGCAAGTTATCGATTATGAATTTCATGACAGTTTCTTGAACCGGCACCGGAATAGTTTTCAAGCCTAACAGCTAATCTGATCATTCGTGGATCATTCTCATGACTTGCGGATCTTAACAGTGTGATTTTAAATGTTCTTTGAAGTGTCCCTAACCTTCATTATAGGTGCACACTTCGTCTTATGTACCCGTTGATAGAGTAATTCAAATTTGAGGCTGACTTGTTCATGCTCCTGTTATATTATCTTTCATTGGAAAATGTGATGATCTTGGACGATGTGGATGTTTCTAGAACCACAAATATAGTATAAAGCTTGTAATCGATCATTAGAATAGGTAGTGGGGATAGTGAGAATTGAGTTAGTAGTTGGTAGATTGTATTTGTAATAATTTGCTCGCACATAGGAGCATATTGGAATGTTCTATTTTGAGCATGTATAATCAAGCCTATGAGTCGAATCTGTAAGTCGGATGTTGTCAGCCGAATGTAACTGAGATTTATATTAATGAGAATGTGTTTATCTACATTTTCCTCCATATTATGTATTTCTTTCATTGTGTTACTCTTGCTACATGGTCCAGATTGTTCTCTCTGAGGACCCTCCTACCGTGCCTACACCATGTTTCTTTCTACACATGGGATTAGCCATGGTGGACATCATGTTGAGTGACTCCATGAAAATATCACGTTGAGGGACTCTGTGATGAAATATTTTCCAAAAATGGGTGTAGCCATTGTGGGTGTCATGTCGAGAGACTCCATGACATGGATATCTGAAAATATACCTCCCTAGCTAAGAGGGAGTGTTGATGTAATAGCGGTGGGAGATATCTTTCTCTCTAATTCAAGACTATTAAATATCAAACAAATAATTGTTAAGGCAAGTCGACCTTATTATAATTATTTTTTCATTTTCTTTAAGAGGCCGACCAAGCAAAGATTTTCCTTGCTAGTGAAGAGTCTCCTTGCATTGTATATATAGAAGGAGATGATCATCCATTTGATCATCAATTAATTTGTTCTCAATTCAATTCGCACTTATCAAGGAGTTTGCATATCTACAGCAAATCATCATTTTCTTAGAGTAGATCGATATCAAGGAGAATTTATAGAAATTGTGTATTTTCATCTAGGAGAGCTATTGTGTTTCATTATATCATATCAGCCTAGAGTTTGGCCTAGTTGTAAGCATATTTATGCTCTCTTCATTAAATATATAAGAGATACATTTTGGTTGGGTTTTTCCTCCCTCGAGGAGGGTTTTCCGAGGGTAAACTGTTGTGTTCATTTGTCTTATCTGTTGCATTATTAATTGCTTACATTTCTGATCTAAAACTAACAATAAGGACCCATACACTCTTGGGTGAATCAGTCCTAGTAGGCACACTGAAACCATTTTTTTTGACAAGTATATAGTCCTCTGCACTTCCCATATCTTCCTACAATTGATTTTTTTAGTTTATCAATTATTAGATTATTGCATTTTGCATATTAGGGCATATAGTATAATTAGGTTAATCATTGCAAATCAATTCCAATCCATTCCAAGGCTCAATAAGATGTGGATCTATCTTTCATTGGCTCACCTTCATGGTTGAAATTCAGTCTATACACGTTGTTGATCTCCATCTCAATGAAACCCTAGAAAAAGGCCTTGAATCTTATTGTTCTAAGCACTCAGGACTTAGGATCACCCATTTTTCTATGTTTCATTTTGGTGAACCTGGCCTATTAACATTACATACCTTCTGAAATTGCATCCTAGATCTAAGTTTTGCATTGCATTATCTTGCATTTTGCATTTAGGGTTTCATTTTTGCATCATAAAAGCATAAAAGAATCAAAAAATTGTATATCATTTTGCATCATGCATTGCATTAGGGTTCATTTCAGTCACTTGGATAAGATCTACATTGAAAATTCCATTCATAAATATCATTTTGATTGTTACACATTTGCATTTATATCGCATTGTCTTATTGAAGAAATTATGGAAAAATACTTAGTTACAAAACTGTTTGCACAGAAAAATAGAACACAGACAATTTGTTAAACATTCAATTTTTTAATTTTTAGAAGCCCTATCAAGGACTCAGACACCCTTGGGCGCTTGTCCTTCTACACTTGCATCAACAATTTTTTTCACAATTTTTTGTCTTTGTTTGGTCAATCTATTTGTGTTTGCAAATCACTGAATTGGAATTCATAATTGCATTTATTTAGGCATCTTTGATATAGTTCATAAAAGTGAAAGAAAGTGCATTGTGTAGTTTCAAATTTTCATCAAAAATCATAATTTAGATGTCTTGGCATAGTATAGTCAGTCATTTGTTACATTTTAGATTTGAAAAATCCATTTTGAACTTCTTAAAACATTTTCCAATTTTTTGCACACTTGCATCTTGAATCAAATTGGCATAAATTGAGTAAATTGTGGAAAAATATTCACTATTCAAACTATTTGCAAGTAGACCCAGAATCTTTAACTAGTTTCATACACAGACAGACTTTAAATTTCTAAAAGACTTGCCAAAGACATAGATGCCCTTGGCCGCTTTTGTGCTCCTGCTCTTTTTTCCTCAAAATTTTTGCTGCAGAATCTTCTCAAGATCCTCTATCCTAATTTGTTGTTTGTCTTCCAAAATCCTGTTGCATAATAGTTTGAACCTTAGTAAAAATCACCATCATGATGCTCAATGTTTTGCTCAAATGTTGACTTCTCTGAAATCCTTGGTTGATGTTTCAAGTTTTGTGTTTGGTGATGACCCTAATTCCAATGAGAACATTCATAATCCTTCACCTCCCAATGCATTTCCTCAAGATATAGATATCTTGGGACAAGATGAGGAGAGCATGAATAATTCATATATAATTCTTTGAGTAATCTTGAGAATAATGTAGTCTTTTATCCTTCCATGAGATTTCCTAATCACCCATACCAACAACCAACACCACCTACCATACCACCACTTCAAATGTTTGCTCTCTTAAATCCGAAAAGTGACTCACAACTAATGCAGGAGCATCTAGGGTGTAAGAGAAAACTTGCATCACCCAAAAAAAAATGTTGTTTCTTTTCAATAAGGGCTAAATTTGGTAGGGTTACTATTTTTTGTAAGTTTACATTTATGCACAGTTGGACATGAAATATTATACGGACCTCCAGAATGGTTAATTGAATCTAATGGTGAAGAAATCACTTAAATACCATTTGTCATTTGAGAGATACTGAAATTATAATTTTCAAAAATTCTATTAAAATCTTCGGAGTCAATTTTGAGGCACTTAGAGGCTCCGGATAGGCCTGAAAATTGGTGGAAAATGAAAGTAGATGGCCTTTAGGCCCTACTTTATGGTGAAATAATTCTCGAGAGCTTTCTGAAAAGGTAGTATAATAGAAATTTCGACGATCAGATCAAAAGTTATGACCCCGCAAAGTTATAATACCAAAACTAGTAAAATTTCAAAATATCTTCCTGAGGAAGTTACACTTTCCAGAAGATTCTAGGGTGGTTACACTTTCCAAAAGATTCTATGGTGGTTACACCTTCCAAATAAAGGATTTAAAGGGGGACTATAGAGAGGAGGCCAAAGCAGAGTAGATGGTGGCTCCAATTTGCAGATTTCCAGATTTATGTAATCAGAAATCCCATGTGATGGCAAATATAATGTTGTAATTTCATTTTCATTAATAGAAAATATTTTCTTTCCTTCTTGCATTTTGTTTGCACCATTATCTATTTTTTTTGTGAGTTTTGGATTGTAAGGGGAGTACCCTTCATCAACAACGCATATCTCAACAAAATTTCATGGAAGCACCTATTGATAACAATGACAAGGAAATTACATCAACCAACCTCCCATCATATGAGCATAAAGTTACAGACCCTTTAACCTAGAACAAAGTTATGGAAAAGGCTTTAGAATCTTGAGGAAACAAGGATGTGACAGAGAATGAACATGAAATCCATACTCTCTTGGAACAAACACCATCAGAAGCTACTAAAGGACTAGGTTACCAAGGTCCTTCGTCTTTACATAAAACATTTGTCCCACCAACTAAGAAGTACAAATTCCATGGTCTTATTAAGAAGTTACAATTCATGCTTCCTATAACCAAGACTGAGCAGGCCTTAGACACACTTCTCAAACTAGGATACATTACATTATCACCCATCCGTGAATGAGGAGATAAAAAAGAAAGAGTACAAATACATCTTGTCGTGCATATCATTGAATACTTGGACATCTTATCGACAAATGTCGTGCTTTAAAGAGGAAATTAAGAGAATTTGATCCTTATAGGGATCAAATTGAATGCATGATAGATTAACATTCATTTTCTTTGCACCTTGACAAGTGGTAGTTGTAGTATCACACAATGCTCACTACCATCCATGAGGGTATAAACTTGGCTTTATGCAATCATCTTTTATTTTACAAGGAGCAACATATCATAGTCCATTTGGCTCACCTTTGTCCTTACACTTTGGGGGAAAGAGGTTAGGTAGTTTGGTGTTAGGTGAATTCCTTCTAGCAAGGGATCCCTTTGTGTCTCCATAAAACATTAGTGTAACAAGTACACTAACATTTTAAGGGGGTGGGAGCATATCGTCCCCTGCTCATTACTAGCATAAGAAATGATCCCTTCTTAGTGATGATAAAATACATCTCCTAGGAAGTGTGACCTTTTCAACCAGAGCGTGGCCTTCTTGATCTATGTGAGTGTCTCTTTGGTGGTGATATTAGACTTGATACCCCTTAAGAGTGTGACCTTTCTTGGCATATGGTGTTCAGACCCTTGGTGGTAATGCTACGGCTAGTATTCACTAAGGTGTGAGTCTATATTCCATGGCTTGTCCTCTCTTAGTGGTGATGTCATGTGTTATATTCCTTAAGGTGTGACCTTTCATGCATTGAGAAAATCCGCTTTATTGTAAATCACCTTTTGTGCTAGTGTTGTTACACCACCCCTTGAGGTTTTAGCCTTATCCTATCATCATTTATGCACCCCCTGAGGTGAGTTTTGTTCATCCACAGTAATGTTAAACTTTGTGCACCCTTTGAGGTTAGTTTTGATTGTCCCCCATGTCATCAAACTTTCTGTAACCCCTTAGGTGAGTTATGTTCATCCCTTGTGACGTTAAACCTTGTGCACCCATGAAGTGAGTTTTTTTTGTTAGAATTGTGAAAAAAATGAGCCACAAGATGAAACAACAAAAAAATACACCTTCCACACAAGAGATCTGAAAACAAATAATTGCTTTATTCCTCAACAAGAAAAAGCTATAGAATGAACCTCAAGAATCTTCAAGGAAAACAAGAGTCCTCAAAGGTTGAGATTTTTATCAAAGGCATGACAATACAATGAGGGTTGAGTGTTATATAGGGGAAACCCTAAATGATAAAGGGATTAGATCATGACAAGTGTCAACATCTCATGCAATGAGACAAAATGATCTAATAATAGCTCTCTAGTTAACATAGTAAAGCACTCATAAGTTTAGCTTAAGTGAATGAGAATAAATTAGACTAATAGTTAATTAAAGATTAATTAATTATTAGCTAATGCATGATTAGTCTAACACACCCCTTAAGATGAATTTAGGGAGTAGCTAAAAACCCTAAAAAAAGAATGCATGATGGGTCCCGAAAAACAAGGCCTGGTTAGGTACCCATGTACAAAAAAAATCTCTCAAAACTAGAGAAAAGGGAGAAAACCACATGGAAAAAACTCCTCCAAAAGAGAGAAAGGCGAATGAAGGACTGAAAAATACTTGAAACCAAGGTGAAGGACTAAGAAGCCTCAAACCAAAGACAATGTCCCAAAAAAGAGAGGAACATGTAGAACATCGTTGAAGCATGAAGAAGCTATAGAGTGTTGTCAAATGATGACTGATATGAAGAACCTTCTCTTAAAAAAATGATGATCAAGATCAAGATAACAACTGAAATGAAGAACCTTCTCTTAAAAAAATGATGATCAAGATCAAGATAACAAGAATATGCATGAGTGCCCCCAACGACACTACTCAAATTAGATGGAAAACAAAGGCAAACATTTGGAAGTTGAAGATACAAATGTCAGGATCAAGAAGACAATAATCTACATGAGTTCCCCCAACAAAACTAATTGAATTAAATGGAAAACAAAGGAAAACATCTGACAGTCGAATATACATATGGTACATGAATCTGCACAAGTGACCCCAACGACACTACTCAACATGCAAGATGCAAGTTGAAACTATAGGTACCAATAGTCTAAAGAACATTGATCAAGAGAGATATAATAATTTTCATGAGTGTCCCCAATGACACTACTCAAATTACATGGCAAACAAAGGCAAACATTTGGAACTCGAAGATACAAATAGTACATGAATTTGCATGAGTGACCCTAAAGACACTACTCAACATGCAAGATGCAAGTTAAAAATACAGGTACCAATAATCTATGATCAAATGAAAATGGAAGGTCACCTCCAAAAAATAAAAATGCAAGAGTTTCCATATGGTAAGTGCTCTATCTCACCAAAATACAAGGTAACTAGTCATTGATGTACACTACATTTGAAAGTACATAGGAACAAGAATTAGATGCACATATCAAACAAACCGCAAAACCAAGGAAGCATTAGCACCAACAGTAGAAACCCCCCCCAATAATGATGAAAAGGGAGAGCCATGACAAGTACACTGAAACTGTGTGAAACCAAGAAGTACATGTAGGAGAAACAACCTACAAATAAAGGGTGTGCAAACTAAAGTATACACACATGAGGCAAGAATCACCTGGATTCACTGTTGTTGTGGAAGGGACACTCACTTGAAAAAGGTATGATGGGAAACCAAAAGGAAACATCAACCCCCAAATGGCACTCTATATCATAGTGTGAATACAAAAGGAACAACAAAATGTGAAAAATCCTGAAAAAAGTATACACCAGAATGACACATTATCTCAATGTGTCTAAAAAAAAGAATGTGCATGAAAATGATGTCTTCAATGCACAAATAGGAGAAAATACTGGAAATAAATGTAGAACAACCAAAAATGAGTCATCCCACACAAACAAGTTTTCAAGAGCTAAGACTACCAAGTTATTCACCAGAATGTGAAAACACAAAAAATTGAATAAAATATACCTAGAGAGAAATCTAGAAAAATGGCATGGGTAGCTATGAAGAGCTCTGAAAGACCATCCCAATGCCACTGGAATTGTAAAAAACAAAGGAGGCCAAAATTTATGAGCTCAAGAGTCAAAACAACACCTCTAACTTCAACAAGCTATAGAATGCACCACCAGCAAAAAAAAGTGATGAGACCCACACCACTAGAAAGTTGGCGGAATTGATTTTCCAACAATATCTTGTCCACCCAACTTTAATATAATATGCCCAAGTTATGGTCAAAAGGGAAAAAAAAAAACACCTCCTTTAGGGCACAAGGAGGATTCAAAGGGGGCCATGCCTTAGTGGTCGTATTGTCGACATCAACATGGCATCATGCTAACATTAGAAAAATATTCCAGTAATATTCTCTTGTGTTAGGAAAAATATAGCCACTAAAAACAAAAAAAATGATGGAATATTTTGTCAAGAAATGTAATATTCTTTCTAGAATATTTTGGGGTCGTCGTTGTTGAAATTCTTTTTGCCAACCGTAAACGAAATTGTAGCAGCCAGAAAGAAGAAGATTGCCAACAAATTTAAAACCTCGACTGGAAAGGTAAGGGCTCATTGTTTTCATACTTTGGGCAGGCATGCACATGGTACAAACATTTGCGCAAGCTTTAAAGCCCTAGTTTTTTTTGGTTTTTTTCAAAAAAAAAAATTAAAAATATGCCTTTTTTGGGGGATTTTTGAGTAAAAATTAAAAAAATAAACAATTTTACAAATTGTTTTTCATTTTTTATTTTATTTTAAAAAATCATCGTGCATGGCCATATAAGGGTCGTACGACCCTTGTACCAAAAAAATTGCCTCAAAAACACCTGATGGCCAAATTGAACAAATTTGTAGTCAAAATTCATCAAATCGGCCTCATGAACACAACTGTGAGGTACTTTTTGCACCAAAATGTTCTGAAATCATAGCTACCCTCCAGATTTGGAAAAAATCAACTATTTCAAACCCTTGCAAATCTAACCTCAAAATTCCAAATTAGGCCAAACAAAAAGAAAATTGACTTTTCCAACAGTTTTGAATCTAACTGTGAAGTCCTTTTTGTACCAAAATGTACCTAAAAATCAACCACCTTCAAAAATTGCAAAAAGAGCAATGGAGAATTCAAATATGAAGCCCTATAACCCTTGTTGAAGAAAACCTTCATAAATTGAGAAGGGGTTTGTTGAATCCATGTTCTGATACCATGTTAGAATTGTGAAAAACAAGATCCATGAGAACAAACAACAAACAAAAACACCTTCCATGCAAGAGATTTACAAACAAAGAATTTCTATGTTCCTCAACAAGAAAAATCTACAAAATGAACCTAAAGAATCTTCAAGAAAAATAAGAGTCCTCAAAGTTTGAGAGTTCTATCAAAGGCATGATAATACAATGAGGGTAGAGTGTTATATAGGAGCACCCCTAAATGATAAAGGAATTAGATCATGACAAGTGTTAATATCTCACGCAATGAGATTGAATGATCTAATAATGGCTCTCTAGTTAACATAGTAAATCACTCCTAAGTTTAGCTTAAGTGCATAAGAATAAATTAGACTAATAATTAATTATTAGCTAATGCATGATTACTCTAAAATGTTTGTCCACTATGATGTTAAACCTTGTGCATCCCCTAAGGTGATTTTTTTTTTCCCCCATGATGTTAAACTTTATACACCCCCTGAGGTGTTATTTTGCAAGTTAGTTCATGGATTTAGCATAATGGAGCTTGTTGGGTCGTGAATTTGAGCACCCCTTTTTAACATGGCCACCTAGCATAACACACTTTGCTCACTAGTGGAGCTATGTATTCCATGAGTATTTAGCATAACACAATTTACTAAGCCTTGTGGAACCCATCATATTGCATGGACACCTAGCATAACATAGCTTGCTAGCTAGTAGATCCATGTGGCTCATGAGTGATGTGGCATAACACAACTTGCTAATCCTTGTGGGAGCATTCATTATTCGATGGATGATGTTTGATATTTGAGACAATTTAAGACTGAGGTCTCTTTTCCTTATCGACTTGAATATTTTAGTACTAACCTTGTGTTTTTTGTATGTCTTTTGTGTGTCTCCTTCGTGTTTGCATCATGTTTACATCTTTTTTGTTTATATTTTGTCATCATCTTTATGTTCCATCATGCCATGTGTGTTCATCATGTATGCTTCGTGTTTTTTGACATGTATGTTTGTGTATGTTGTCTTGTTGCATTTCATACGTGTGTTCCTTTATGCTTATGTTGGTTTTCCATGGGATTTTGTATCTTGGGGTCTTGTGTGCTTCCCCATGATCCTTAGGAATCCTATCTCTTTAACATTTGGACAATCGAACCCCTCTCAACATATATTTTCTGCTTTAGTGTGAGTATGATTGTAAGTGCATAATCTCACTAAAGTGGGGGCTAAATGTAGCATCACAAATTGTCACTTGACAATTTCACACTATGTTTTGTTTGTCCTAAATTATTGAGTCTAATTGACCCCCTAATTTCTTAAATTATGCATTCAATAGCACATTTGTACCACTTTGCAAGAAATTTCAAGCATTGAACAAATGAATCCAATTATTATTTTCCCCCAACACTTAATATCCTAGAAAATAGGGCCAAGACCCATTCGCCCAAGGTGTATGGGACCCACTATTTTTCTAAGGACCAATTTTGGATGTCAGTGTCAGCATTTTGACATTCAAAATTCAACTTGCAAATGTCAACTATTAGGACTTAATTTACATGAAGTTAAATAAACGTCTATAAATACCTTGTTATTGCATCATTCGAAATCTAACAAGCACTAAGGAGATTTTGAGAGAAATTATTATTGTTAAGAGCATTAGATCAAGCAAGTCAAAAGAAGCA
>VDFB02043974.1:0-15517 GCA_007258455.2 Sequoia sempervirens
AGTCGTTAGGGTTAGCTCTAAGCAGAACTATCTTGAAACAACCCTAACCAGAATGTACACCAGGATCCTGATGTGGGCAAGGTGTGAGCATTGGTCAGAGGATCTGAATGCAAAAACAAAGCTGGAAGGAACTCTAACCAAGAATGGCGCCGATGATGGCGAGCATATGGTCAGAGGATCTTCTACCACTACAAGTACTGAAAGGGAACTCAACACCAAGTATGTGCTACCCAATCCAGTATGGAGTTGAGGCGACCATATGGCGGAGTGTAAGAATTACAATGCTATGAAAGGAAATAAGCAATGATGCTGAAAATACTCGACGTCAAGAATGTGCTTTCCAGACCGAGACAGAATGGGAGCTACCATATGACGGAGATATAAATTATTACAAAGCTACTTCAGAATGTAAGATAAGCATTACAAATCAGAATTAAGCAAGATTAAGAACTGCTGCCAGTACTACTGTTCAGCTTACAATATGAGAAGAATTCGCCTGCCAAGAGCATGAAGTTAGAACAATTCAACGAACATCTAATAAGAGGATTCTCCTTGCTTAATGAAGATACCAAGACTGATTTCTTCACTCAAGAACCAGATTTAAGATTCTGATTTGTACAGATCTGCACTTTTAAATGTAAAACCAGCATGCCTGTAATCCACTAATTTGCTCGTATAACACCCTAAACAGACCCAAAAGACTTCAAGTTTGATGCAATGGACCTATAAAATGATGGCGCCTAGTTTAGTTATAAGAAAAGGCAGCTAAAAGTGGCTATTAATTAATGACACGGATCGGACCTCCCACACTCCAGAAAGTGCGCCCTACAAGGAATGACGAATTTGCATTATAAAATCATCAGCTTCATATTAAAATCTGCAAATATTCATGAAGGGTCGCCTCCAACAGAGAAAACCAATGAGACAATACCCAGAACAACACTTTTTGTATTTTTTGACTTGTGATTAAAAACAATAATCTGCTATGAGGAAAATGCAATTCTAGAATCTCACTAAAATGCACAAATCTGAACTATAAAGCCACACAATGACAATAATGCAGAAATCTTAATACAAAACACTCAGACTATACTATCTCACCACTAGTCGCTATCTTTCAAGCGAGAAGCAATGCCTAGCTAGGAGGCTTACATTCCTCGAAGCAATCCCACAGCCAATCCGGCAGCATAACATTCCTGTAGATAAAAGATGCCCAAGTGAAGACCCAAGATGCCTTTTTATAATTTGCGAAGACCTTTCCATAAGCTTCAAGAAACCCTAATTCCTTTTCCCTCCAAGAAAGGGCGAACTTTCTTCAAGGCTTCAACTTTGACTTTTAATTAAATTCATCACTTCCATATAGGCGTCCAACTTAAGGTTTTAATTCAACCTTAATAATTATAAAATAATCTCAATGATGGCGCCACCCCTTAAAGACCACCTTTTAAAACAACATTAAGTTAAGAGATTAGGCCAAGGGGGTAATATAACATTAAAATATAATGTTATTTAAGTGAAATGAACTTATCTCTCCGAAACTGCATCCCAAGGTCAAAATTGAATAAACCAATTGAGTTGACTGAAGAGGAAAGTCAACTGTGCCGAGACCAATAGAACCACTGCCAAAAATAGAATTTACTAAAAATAGTAAATTTCAGAAAGTGCTCAGAATGCCAAGAGAAACATATCACTGCGAAGCTCTCTAAAAACCCAGAAAGAATCCGCCATTAAAACAACCAACCTCGAGCAAAAGCATCCTCCAAATGCCAAACCCTAATTTTTCCATTGACTAGCCGACAGCACACTGGGAATAGGCTAACAATCACTGAAAAGTGAAGTGCTAAAAACGGGGACATTACAGTCCGCCCTTCCCAAAATTGCTTGTCCTCAAGCAATATCACCATAACTCCAGAAAATTTAAAACTGATCCATACTAAAACAAGTATGATCCCAAGTTCCCAAATTCATCTCAGGAAGGACCCACCATGCCACTGCTGCACCACTCTGATCACATCAGTGAAAACATCATGCCAATGCTGCACTAACCTCCCTTGTAACTCCAAAGTGTTACCATCCATGATAATCAAACAGAAAGATCTTAAAGGAGGGAGATCAATATCATGCAACGTCTCATGTCCACAATGCCCCGAATTAACAGTATTAACCATACTACTGTCAATCACAATTCTAAGCAATAGGAAAGATAGTCTACTCAACTCAAAATCGAACTCCTTAGCATTCCTCCATATGGTAACAAACGAAACCATGACTCCAAATGTGTCATCTTCAAATCTTCTTGCAAGGAAGAAAGAGATCCTTTGCAAGAGCTCAATGAACTCACTCTCATGTCTCCCCATGGAGCTACTATGCCTCATCTGAATTATACTGACACAACCATGAAGACTACAGAAAACTCTCATAGTGCCAACCCCATGAATTTCAGAATGGTGAACCAAAGCATGTGAGAGACCGTTGCCCTGAATCAACACTGAGAGTAAACTGTCAAAGTTTACATCACAAGCCATCATAAGATGAATTAGGAGAGTAGGAAAGGTGTGAAGGAACACATAATTGCTGCTGATCAAGGCTGGGATCAGCGTAGTGCAATCTGATTCTAGAGTCCTACACAAAGGAAAACAACAACACCACTCAAATTCCCAAGTGTGAGCATGTGAGATGACCATCGAGCTGCACGGTGACACCTCCAAAGTGGTTGGAAAACACGCTAGATCCAACTCCATGAGAAAACTACCACTTCTTTGATCAGGAGTGATGAACCAACTCACCTGAATGAGAGGAACGCAACATGTAAGGTGGCTGGTTTGCCACAAACCAGCAAGCTCGAGTCTCAAAATCTGTCCTGATCTTAGCCGAAAATCACTCTCAAGAGCAACCAATCGTTCATTCCTCCGACCCATACTCAAAATTCCTCTCCAACCCATTTGTTGATGAACAAATAATCCCATTAAGTGGCGGACAAAGGAAGTAACAACATCAACAAATTTGGAAATTTGATCCTTATTCCTCCAATAGCCCTTTCCAAATGTAATAAGCTTTATCAAGCCAAGTTGAGGATCCCAAGCACGGATACCCAACTGAAAATGATTTTCAACACAATGCAAGGTAATCTCAATGCATTCCCAAGAGCTAGTAAGGATCAAGTGTATACTGAAGAGGTTGATGCCTCCTCTATTGAACCCTTGAAGCCTATCCATGAAAGTTTCAACAACATTGGGGCATGAAACATTAAATGACCTCAAATCCAACTCCAAAAATGGACTAATAAATGCCAAAGCATCATTCAACCAAAGGGATGGATTGACAAGCATACAAACACCAAGTTCTGGTCCATCTTTCTTCTCTACTTCATGAGTAACAAAACTGAAATCTTTGCTCCTTGTTGTTGTAATGAAGTTACCAGCAGCTACCAAGTCTTGCTTTGTTGACTCCTTGGTGTCGAAGATGTTGAAATCTCCTCGAACCAACACTCCCCGTGTGGAGACTCCCTCCTCAAACCCACTTGTGCATTCATTATCGAAAGGCCTTGGAAGATTACCAATCACCAAAGGTGGTAACTCCTCGTGTAATGATACCAAAGCACCCCTTGATTGGGGTTCATACTTTACTTCATGCTTGGTCGTTTCACCACATGACTCATTTTTCAAATCAAAGAGAGGATTGTCATAAGTTGCTTCAGTACCCACTTCAAAGAAAGGATTGTCAAAGACTTGGAAGTCCCCTTTTCCATCTTGCTGATCCAAATCTGCACACGCAACTTCTGATTTCCTTGTGAAACCTTCAAGATCAAACTCCTCTCGAAGACTATCAAGCTCGTCAATTACTTGCTTGATTTCTTCAACTCTTTGCTCATTCTTTTGCTTGCTAAAAAGTTTGAAATTAGCAAACCAGTCTTCAACCTCTATTAGAGCCAACTGAGTTTCTTTTAACTTGTCCTTTGTTGATTTAAGCTCCAGAGTGAGCTCATCAACCAAACTCTCCTTTTCTTGGAAAACACTGAAGGACTTCTTTGCAAGTTCAATAGCATGATCCCGATCCTCCATCAAGTGTATGCAATCTGATTTCAACGCCTCCAAAGAGTCTCTGATGAGTTGCAAATTGAAAAGAGCAACTTCATCCTTAACTCCTCTTTTTCTCTCTTCAAGCTGAGCCTTCCAGTGGAGATCTTCAATCAAACTGTGAGTGCGATCAAATTGGGATAGAATTCGCACTTCCCTCTTAAAGGACTCTTTGTCTTGATCTTCCCACTCAAGAATATGCAAAGATGGCGGATTGCTGGTTGGCTGATTGTCAAAATCAGAACTTTGTTTTGTGTCTTTGCGGCCATCATAGCTGTTCCAGCTTCCGTGTCTTTCACCATCAACTAGAGGAGAATGCTCATTGTCATGAAAGGCATCATACTCCACAAAATCTTCAACCCATTGCTTGCAATCAGCTTCGTGCATTGATAAATCAGCTTTGTGTTTAGTAACACCTTCAAACTCTCCATCTTCAAGAGCCATATGGTCTTCAAGCTCTTCTTCTTCATCACTGTCTTCTTGATCAAACATTAGAGCAGCACCCAACTTGCTCAATGGATCATAGTCATCCGCTGTCCGGAAAGTTTCCGTAGAAACATTTTCTTCTTTAGCGGCTGCAACCACTTCAAAGACATCATCATGGAGCTTCTTTGAACCCTCTTCTTCTTCGAAGACAACTTCCTCTTCAATGGCCACCTTATAGTTTGCCATGCAAACTGATTTTTGATCTTCATCTGGATCAAAGGGAAATTCATCCCACAAATGTCCTTTATCATACCTTGGTGTCAACCAACCGGGATCCCAAATGGAAAAAGGCTGACTGTTTTGATCAAGAGAAAAGTACTCTTCATGCTTCTCTTGGAGTGTTGATTCTTTGAATAGGTCACCCAGTAACTCACTTGAACTGGTTTCTTCATAAGTCCTCTCCAAGGGCTTAGTTTGATGCTCAAACTCAATGTCACCATCATAATGAAATGAAGAATCTCCATTGCCTGCTGTTTTGAAAACATCACTGTCATTATCTTCATCATGGGGAAGTATGTCATTGATTTCTTCATTAGCAGCCCAATGAATACCAAGGAGGTATTCTTGGCTACTTGTCATACATTTGTCTAGTGAAAATTCTTGAGAGATTTGAACAGCAGCAAGAGGTGAATAATCCTTGACCAAATCCTCAACAAGAAGAGGAATAAACACATCAGAATCACCATTAACAACATCACCTTGGTAATGATCATAAGCTGGTTCAAGGGCACCACTAGTGTTTTCTTCATCTTGTTCTTCTTCAACAAACTCATCCCACACAACCGTCATCCCAACAATTTTTGTGAAGCCTTTAGCCTCAAGACCTTCATTGGATGTATTTTCAGTAGAATTCAAGATTGCTGTTATGTTCTTTTCACTGAACTGTTCTTCATCACTTCCTATCACATGCAAATCTAAGGAAGTATTTTGGGGTTCTTCCATACACTTTTCAACTGTCAGAGTTTCTTCATCAAGCTCACGATCAATATGAGGTGCCATGTGCACCTTGCTATCCCGGCTTTCAGACCTAGCATAAATCTTTCTGATTCCCCACCTTATGTCAGGATCCTTCATTAGCGTAAACAGTTCATGCATTAACTCAAGTAGAGGCTTCTCTGTAGTCATCTCTCTCTGTATGTAGTGTCTGGAATCTCTGTCACTCATCTTTCAAATGAATTCTGTTGGGCACAGGATGGTAGGATCTTGGCTTTGATACCACTGAAATATTCCGAGCCAAATTTTTTCAAATTTTCAATTGCAACAAGCAGAGCAATCCACAGTCGTTAGGGTTAGCTCTAAACCAGAACAATACTGAAACAACTCTAATTAGAATGTACACCAGGATCCCGATGAGGGCAAGGTGTGAGCATTGGTCAGAGGATCTGAATGCAAAAACAGAACTGGAAGGAACTCTAACCAAGAATGGCGCCGATGATGGCGAGCATATGGTCAGAGAATCTTCTACCACTACAAGTACTAAAGGGAACTCAACACCAAGTATGTGCTACCCAATCCAGTATGGAGTTGAGGCGACCATATGGCGGAGTGTAAGAATTACAATGCTATGAAAGGAAATAAGCAATGATGCTGAAAATACTCGACGTCAAGAATGTGCTTTCCAAACCGAGACGGAATGGGAGCTACCATATGACAGAGATATAAATTATTACAAAGCTACTTCAGAATGTAAGATAAGCATTACAAATCAGAATTAAGCAAGATTAAGAACTGCTGCCAGTACTACTGTTCAGCTTACAATATGAGAAGAATTCGCCTGCCAAGAGCATGAAGTTAGAACAATTCAACGAACATCTAATAAGAGGATTCTCCTTGCTTAATGAAGATACCAAGACTGATTTCTGTAATGTCCCCTTTTTGACGAAGACACTTAATCCTGAATCTTGTATACAAAGTAATCCTCAAAGAGACATTAGAATCATTAAAGATCAATAAATTTCAAAATAATATCTAGTTACGTAAACGATGATACGATGTCTTGTGATTGTAAAAGGGATTTCCTTTATCAATTACCCTAAATGATTCTTCTATTGTATACAAATTACCTTCCAAGATTTCACCAATGGACTTGATCATGCTATTTAACATCATAGTGAACATTATTACTTGTAAAGCCTAATAGTTGCTACAAGCAATGTTATTGGAGAATTGTAAACCATATATGTATAGTCATTAATTGTTCATTACATCCTTCCAATTCTTAATATACTTATCTTAATTATACTTATCCATCCTATGTTATACGAATCTATCAATAATTCATAATATGTTCAAGTATGTGTATAAGCATTAACTGAGTCTCTAGACTAATAATATACCCAAACCCATTAGTCGGGCCGTCTATATGTTACTATACTAATCTACTCAGAATTATGTGAGCGTTTATGCCAGCTCTTAACGGAATTCATCTCCTTTGACTACAAATGAGCATTCATGGATTCTATATGTATACATATATGAATTCCAATTTGTCAACACATTCGTGCAATATATGCAGAACAAATATAAGTAATGAACATGATGTAAATATCTTGCCAAACCTGAAAGGCTTAGACTTACCGAGCACTGCCTTTTACCCGTGATCATTCTCAGGAAGAGTCCGCGTATCTTTTCCAACCTTCGTATCCTTCCTTCTCATCTGTATCGATTGTTTCTTTAGTTTGGTTTGCCCTTACTCTTCCTAATTATCACGCCATGTTACAAATAGCATGTCAGCTATTTAGAATAACATAAATGTCTATATTAATATTTTCCACGTCAGTCTCTCTGCTTGGTGAAACGTCATTCTAACTTCCATATTTTCCATTGAGGCGCTAGAATCATGATTAAGTCTTTATCAAGAACGGCCCTCGCAATACCATGGACTTCCCATCTTCCATCTTTTCTAAATATTCTTTTCCCTACGATTGTCTACTTTATTCTTAGTCCCGTTTGTTGCCCTTCGGTTCTCTATTCATTCGATGCTTATATATATATATATTATAATCTCTAAATCAAGAATCATTATTTGCTCTGGATTGATATCCTTTTGCCGCGGTGAGAGTTTCTTCTTTTCATTCGCCCCCCATTTGAAAGCAGTGAACTTAAACAATGAATATTTTGTAGAACCCACAATTCCTCTTAATGCCTCCCCATTGGATTAAAAAAAGAATCCTCCCTCAGAAATCCATCGCTACGAGTTTTTATATGAATCCCGATAAAAGCCAAACCGTTGTCATTAGACATGATCAGGTAGCGCCCCTAAATAAATAATCGAGACCTCTTCATGTTAATTAAGCTCACGATTTGGTAATGATATTTATTTAGCATTATTTCTGAGTAGAAGATCACCCATCTCCAAGAGTATTTATTAACACATTATCATATTCACAATATTTATAATATTTGATAACATTATTTAATATCTGAGCTTTACATTAATTATATATATATTTTAATATTTATTATATTATAACAATTATAATATTATTTTTATCTATTTTTAAATGTTAATATTTATATTTATGTCCAATGATATTCTAAGCTATCTTGGTATCTTATAATAGAAATTATATTCCATGTTATCAAAATGGTTATAGTGCATATTTGGGTATTACGATATGCATTGCATTATAATTATAATGTTGTCTTTTGACAATTATAATTACAATAGTATCAAATCGATAATATTTATAAGTATGCCTTTGCCTATCTTCGTGTCAGAGGATCTTCTACCACTACAAGTACTAAAGGGAACTCAACACCAAGTATGTGCTACCCAATCCAGTATGGAGTTGAGGCGACCATATGGCGGAGTGTAAGAATTACAATGCTATGAAAGGAAATAAGCAATGATGCTGAAAATACTCGACGTCAAGAATGTGCTTTCCAAACTGAGACGGAATGGGAGCTACCATATGACGGAGATATAAATTATTACAAAGCTACTTCAGAATGTAAGATAAGCATTACAAATCAGAATTAAGCAAGATTAAGAACTGCTGCCAGTACTACTGTTCAGCTTACAATATGAGAAGAATTCGCCTGCCAAGAGCATGAAGTTAGAACAATTCAACGAACATCTAATAAGAGGATTCTCCTTTCTTAATGAAGATACCAAGACTGATTTCTTCACTCAAGAACCAGATTTAAGATTCTGATTTGTACAGATCTGCACTTTTAAATGTAAAACCAGCATGCCTGTAATCCACTAATTTGCTTATATAACACCCTAAACAGACCCAAAAGACTTCAAGTTTGATGCAATGGACCTATAAAATGATGGCGCCTAATTTAGTATTAAGAAAAGACAGCTTAAAGTGGCTATTAATTAATGGCACGAATCCCAAGGCACTCCAGAAAGTGCGCCCTACAAGGAATGACGAATTTGCATTATAAAATCATCAGCTTCATATTAAAATCTGCAAATATTCATGAAGGGTCGCCTCCAACAGAGAAAACCAATGAGACAATACCCAGAACAACACTTTTTGTATTTTTTGACTTGTGATTAAAAACAATAATCTGCTATGAGGAAAATGCAATTCTAGAATCTCACTAAAATGCACAAATCTGAACTACAAAGCCACACAATGACAATAATGCAGAAATCTTGATACAAAACACTCAGACTATACTATCTCACCACTAGTCGCTATCTTTCAAGCGAGAAGCAATGCCTAGCTAGGAGGCTTACATTCCTCGAAGCAATCCCACAGCCAATCCGGCAGCATAACATTCCTGTAGATAAAAGATGCCCAAGTGAAGACCCAAGATGCCTTTTTATAATTTGCGAAGACCTTTCCAAAAGCTTCAAGAAACCCGAATTCCTTTTCCCTCCAAGAAAGGGCGAACTTTCTTCAAGGCTTCAACTTTGACTTTTAATTAAATTCATCACTTCCATATAGGCGTCCAACTTAAGGTTTTAATTCAACCTTAATAATTATAAAATAATCTCAATGATGGCGCCACCCCTTAAAGACCACCTTTTAAAACAACATTAAGTTAAGAGATTAGGCCAAGGGGGTAATATAACATTAAAATATAATGTTATTTAAGTGAAATGAACTTATCTCTCTGAAACTGCATCCCAAGGCCAAAATTGAATAAACCAATTGAGTTGACTGAAGAGGAAAGTCAACTGTGACGAGACCAATAGGACCACTGCCAGAAATAGAATTTACTAAAAATAGTAAATTCCAGAAAGTGCTCAGAATGCCAAGAGAAACATATCACTGCGAAGCTCTCTGAAAACCCAGAAAGAATCCGCCATTAAAACAACCAACCTCGAGCAAAAGCATCCTCCAAACGCCAAACCCTAATTTTTCCATTGACTAGCCGACAGCACACTGGGAATAGGCTAACAATCACTGAAAAGTGAAGTGCTAAAAACGGGGACATTACAGAACTGGCTCCATGATAGGCTATCTGACAAGATCCGTGTGTGTATCAATGGCAAGCGCCTTACTTTTTGAACTGTTCAGCGCTTGACTTTTCTTGGGAGGGTTACTCCTCTTCTTCTGCTTGGATTTCGACGAGGAAGGTAGTGAAGGATCCACCACTAGCGACTTTGCTCTAGGCACACTTACCCTCCTGGTCTTCTTGCTATCAAGGTAAAGTATACTATTTTGGATAACTCTACTTGACCTCTCCTTTACTGTTGCGTACTCCTTGGCGTATCAATCAACTACTGGCAATGGTTGTGTGTCAACCTGCGCTCTAAAAAATCGAGGAAGGACCTCTCCCTCATCGTCTGATAAACCTCCCACATCATCTGACAAGAATACATAAATCTGCGAGAGAGAGAAGAGGCCGTACCTACGTCTATGGACCTCGAAGTCATCCACGCAATTTGCCCAATAGTCTTCCATAGAAGGCTTATGATATGCACGACCACCAAGGCGTGTTGTGTAATGACCCCAAGGATCATAGGCACAAACCTCAACAAGATACTTGAGATGATATCTCTCTAACTCCTGTCCTGCAGCTCTGGCATCAACTGTCGTCTTGCACCAATATATTCCAAACTGAAAGGGAAAATTGGCAACTGGTTTATGCTTGCGACACAAATGACGATGAACATCATGCAACTGCCTCAAGAACTCCATAAAGACTGTTCTATCCGAAGGATAGATGGATTTCCTGTAAATCCATATATTCGGATATAGGTGTATGTCGGGAACTAAATGAACCAATCTGCCCAACCATCCATCCCTGCTTTAGCAACTGCCGAGATACGAATGTGCAACTCCCGGTCTAAATTTCTCACTGTATAAGTCAGGAAAGCCTCGTGAACACGCTTGAAGTGACGTCCAGCCTTAGTGAACTCAAGCTGATCATAATAATGATAGACTTTCTGAACACTGAGAATGCCCACGGTGTTTAACCCTCAGAACTGACCTTGATAGGCAATCAAGTATACGAGATAAGAACACATGTGAAACTCATGAGCAACTAGGAAACCGGCTATTTGCTTGTGGATAACATCGCTGATGAAGGATGCCCAATCATAATGCTCCTGCCCAGATATGATGCGACCAATGATGTAATACATCCAAGGCTGGAAAACATTTGCATGTGAATGACCTGAGACACGATTCAAGAGTGATTAGAATTGCGTATTCATCCTTGTACTCACCACGACCCACATTGTTTGGAAATTTGTTCTACGCTTGCTTTAACCATCGTTCTGCCATTTTGCTTTGGCACTTGTCCACGTCAACGTTGAATGCATGCTCGCACTGCTCCATAGAAATAACCAAACTGTTCGGGTGCTGAGGGATACCAAAACTTCTTTCAACGTCCAGAGGCTTGAGACTGCAAATGACTCATCCATCTACTGACACTATCTCACGAGTAG
Source organism: Sequoia sempervirens (assembly GCA_007258455.2). Taxonomy (NCBI): domain Eukaryota; kingdom Viridiplantae; phylum Streptophyta; class Pinopsida; order Cupressales; family Cupressaceae; genus Sequoia; species Sequoia sempervirens. The sequence goes on from VDFB02043974.1 coordinate 11,419, forward strand.
CAAAGTTGTAATGCTTAATACAAGACATCACGAACTCAACACAATGAGCGGAGATAGGTATGGAAGTGGCCTCAAGTAACCCAGACTGCTGAATATTCTGAATAATCGAATCTCTAATCTTGACTGGATCTAATACTGCCTCTGGTAGTACCTTGTGAAGATTTGTCTCAACTGTCCCGATGAAGTCGTGAGTAAGGACTGATTTGGTCCTGTATTCGAGCTGAGTGTACTGCATTTTGAAAAACTTGCCCATTGACTGTGAACTCGACTATGTTCTGACAAGATTTCTGGAAAGCTAAAAATAGCCTATCGAAGAGTTATTTTCGGCAAAAAATCTGAGATATGGGTTTTGTCCAGAAAAAGATTCTAAGACAACCCAAAACGTCAGAAATGCGAAAATCTGACTTCTACTCGACCATGCAAAGAGTTTTCAGTTGAGAAAATTAGAAACTCGAGAACTGATGCTCTGAAGTTAAAAATTCTTGAAAATTCAAGCACATGAATTTAACTCAAGGAAGCTATATAGGATCAATCCAGATGATCAAACATGCCAAAATTTGCCAATTTCAGGAACATATGAATTGAAATCTGAGAGAATTTTGAGAATCAAAGAGGAGAAAAGACATTTTTTCTGTGCTCTTCTTCTATGAAAATCGCCCCCTGTTCTTCAAACTTGCTGATAATTGTGAACTTGAACCTGCAAAAAGAATTGCTTGATGCTTTTGACTTTGATTGTTGATGATAAATTCGCCCAACTCTGGAAAATTCGCCTCTGCTATGAAGAATTACGAATTTTGCTTAAGCTGGATGAATGTTTAATGATGGCGCCATGAATAAATAGAGAAAATTTGCACCATAAAGTTGACTGCAAGATTTAAAACCTCGACTGAAATAGAAAGCTTCTGATTGGACCCCTCCAGTTCGAACTGAGACTGACTTGAAGTCCGGAATAAAAATAATAATAAAAATATTCATCATGCAATTTGAAAATCCAACACAAAGAGGCGCCAATTTAAGAAAATTGCCCTTTTATGCTCAAATATGTGAATTAAATATTTAATATTATTTTAATCAGTTGACAAACCACGTTGAGCTCTTGGATGGATTCGGCAAACTTTATTGATTTTGAAAAGTCCTCATTTGTCCTTATAGGCGTCCATTTGCTGAAGATATTACGCTTTTTATTAACTTCCTACTTTGTAGCTGACTACAAAGTTACAACTGACCATCTTCAACATTGATTTCTGGGTGACCAGATGATGCTGAGACTGAGCAGGAATAATCATTGCGAAGCCTGTAGAGCAAGGAAGAAATGTCTGTTGGGTCATCACTGCAAAATCCATCATTTAACACCTCAAAAAATTAGGCGCCTTTGATTAAATTGATTTTCAGACATCAGACTTGGCCATTTCTCCATTCGGCCATCTGACGCTTCAAATGACTGCTGATGATGAATGGTGAACCCTGCTGACTGGATGACAGGCTCACTGCGTGACTAGAAGTATTCCGCATCCAACGAATATACGCAAGGCACCTGAAAGTTGTATTAAGGACCCCAAAAGTAAGGGCGCCCCTGACCTAAAAAGGCTCAAACATCATTTTGACAAAAGCAGAACACTCAACCAGATGGCCTACTTTGACCTTTGATATCAAGAGCTGGGGTGACCTGATTCGCACACTGTCTGTCACAACGTGTAGCCGGAAGGACCTATGAGAGATGTCTCTGGAGGCAACGAAGCAAGAAAACTGCTTCTAAGACCTCAAAAAGAAAGGCGCCTTTCCCAAGATGAAATATACGACCAGACTTGGCCATTTTCCAAGTTGTCTTCATTTTTCAGTATTTTGTAAAGACCTCACGCGTACGAGCGTTTGCCAAATCCCAGAGGCTGACGGCTGGGCTCGTTGGATAGCTGGAGTAATTACGCACAAGTCTTGTGAAGACTTCGAAAGCGAATAACCCCATCTGCCAGGCCTAAAGGCTGGGCACCCCTGGCCTACAGAGGCTACAGTGTATGTTTAATATTTCTCCACCCGCTGATTTACGTGCCTAGTAGACTCTCTGCCACAATCACTCGGAATGTCGGATTGACGGGCTGACTGGTGCATTGCGAAGCTGGACTAGAGTAGCACAGATGTTAGGAAGATGTTATCTGCAAACTCTTTCATTTCAGAGGCCATCTTGAAGGGCGCCCCTGAGCTATAGGGGCACAATTTTACCGTTTGAGAAAGTTTTTGTGATGTGAAGTGTCCTCGTAACCTCATCTTCTAGCCCTGACTGTCGGAGCTCTGGGTCTCGGATGTCCGCATTTGGTAGCTCGTCGGATAGCCAGACTAGTTGTAAAGAGATTAGATGCATCAACAGGCAGGAATGCCAGGATCTAGCCCCTCTTTAAGAAGGGCGCCCCTAAGCTACAGGAGCGCAAAAGTTGAAAACTGACAAGCTTTTGCAATTTTTAATCTTTTGAACCTTAGCTTCTGACATCAGCCACCGGAGCTTTAGACCTCGGATAACCTCGCAAGATAGCTCATTGGATAACTGGGCTAATTCCGAAGAAATTGACTGTGTTTATGAGCACATGCTACAAAATTTGGACCTCCAAAGAGAAGGGCGCGCCTGACCTACAAGGGCGCAATTTTACTTTTTCCTGAGAAATCTTCATAAATTGATCACTGAAATCTTCGTCTTAGTCACTGAAATAACCATGCAAAAGTATAATTATCACCGTGAAATGCTCCTCCATCGTGAAATGCCTCGTTCTAAGTCTCCAATTCAGGTTCTAATCAATGGATACTGCCTTTGACTGACACAACACTGACCAAACTCCATGCTTGATATTGCCCAAAAACTGTATTTGACATCATTTTAGCAAGGTTTAGAATCTTTTATGCAAAATGCCTTGATGAAGCAAAAAATTTGGTTTGGGTACAACGGTTTTTGAGTTTGTGCTTGCTTGATTAGAAGGGTAATTTGATGTTACCAGTGAGCTCAGTTGGTTTGGACGAGTTCCATGATGCTTTCGGATGTCATTTTCAGCTTCTAATTTGGGCTCCAAGATTCTTGGAAGGAGCTTTTATTTATAGAAAGTCGCCCGGTCGGCTCCATTTGTCATTATTCTTCATCGGGATCACTCCAGTGCAGTTAGTTTCTGATTCTGATGCATTTCGACAGTTTCCACAAAATGAGTATATTAATGGCTTTATTTTAATTAATCCCTTAGTGCTATAGTTCGTCGAAATCGGGATGAAATGTTGTAAATTATGGATGTATTAAACGGGGACCTTTGCGTCAAATTGTCATTATTTGAATAAAAAGTTCTTTTCCGAAGCTAAAGGGGAGTTTTAATGAAAAGTGATTTTTAAATAGAAGCTTCTAGAGAGTTGGTGGGAAAAGTATAAAAGGGAGTTATGAGAGCTCATTTGGTTATGTCGATTTTATTCTATTTCTCTTATTGAAACCCTTGTGGGTTGAGAGATTGAACCTAGTTCATCTCACCCTTTGGAGGACGAAAACCCTCTAGGGAAGATCAATTTCGGTGGTGAAACGATTCCACCCTAGCTGGTTTGAGGGGAGATCACTCAGGTCTTCCATTGTGTGCGAAATTGCTCAAGTTTGTGAGTCTCCTTCAGAGACAAACTTGGAGGTAATGATAAAATTCTTGCATATTGATGAAAGGAGTTTTGACAAGCTAGTCAATAGGTTTGAGGAAGACAAACTGGTTGTTGCTTGCATCCATTTGCATATTCATATTGGATATTTTCCATAGTACTCACATTGTTGGCCATGGGTTATTTACTCCTCTCAAGTATTGGCGTGGCATATTGAAGCTCCACGTTGGAACTTTCTGAGGTAGTGGCTGTATTAATTCTTGCGTAGCTATTCCCCCTTCTAATATAGCTGGTGACAGATTTTAATGAGGCTGTGGGAGCTAGACAGAGGGTCATGTGGATGAAAGAGGATGCAAAACCTCACAAAAACCCAATGCCATTCACTTGGAACCTTTGGTTGTTTGTGGGAGAAATTCAAACTGTTGTTGGGCATGTCATTAAGGTCAAACGGGGGTTGTAGCAGAAGGTTGAGTGCTCAGTTAGTCGCCATTTT
>VDFB02043975.1:0-34318 GCA_007258455.2 Sequoia sempervirens
GAGAATAAGAATAGAGTATATTGCTGCTTGACTAAATCTGATCACGATCTTTCTTATACCCGCTCTGAGACCATGTTAGATTTATGATCAGATGTAAAGCGCAGAAATTTAATTCAAAATCAGACAATAACACAGCATATACCCTAGGAAAACCCTCCTCTTGAGGGAGAAAAACCCAACAACAATATATCACTTATATATTGAATATCAACAAAAATGTCTCCTTTACAAAGAGGCCGATATGAAGGCCAAGAGAGAGCACCACAATATGATGCTAACACAGCAATCTAATAATGCTCCTAGATGATAAACTCAGCCTTCAATCAATGTATCGAACTGCATTACTTCTTCTTATTCGCACTTGAGAACTATGATGAACAACGAATGAATGGATGATGAACAATGAATGACCATCGATCATATATATACACAATGAAGGGACAGGTCGTGTCTCTTCAAAAGCTTCAAGTCGGCCTCCACCAAAGTCGGCCACCAAAAAGAATGTGATTCTTCATAAAAATCACGCCCATGAGAAGTCAGCCATATTAACAATAATTACATATAATTAAATGTCTTTTAATGAAAGACGTGACTCTCAAGATGAAATCGTATCTTCTCATGTCAGCCATAATCAAAGTATAAAATGAAGCGCCTCTTCATTGAATATGATGTTTACAATTCAAATAGCCATTAGGCTATAATTTGAATTGCCTTCAACAAGTCGTGCTAGTCTAGAAGTAGCAGCCCGATGCTTCTTAATAACATCAACAAAAGATTCCTCCCTAATTGGCGATTGGCAGGTTCATTCAGGTTTCACATTTGTGCTACAATGATTGGGTTGATCGATTTGCGGAAATTTGTGAGTCTTCTTCAAAGACAAATTTCCAGGATTGTATTGATTTGGAGATATCTAATTGATCCTTTCATGAGAAAGTTTTCAGTATTGTGAGCTAGTCTGAATATTATTACTTTTGTCATCCAACCATCTAATTATGTGTTTCAGATTACAGGCATATATTATCCAGGGTGGATATGATTTTACAATCAAATAGCTAATCATATTAAGAGGCATTAAAACAGTAGTTGAAGTGGACTTGCTGCAAAGGTATTTCGGGTGATATTAATATTATATCTTCAAGGCAATCCCAGTTGCAAGACTGTGTATCAAGAAGATTTTATATGGAAGTTAGATTTTATAGGGAAATTGTGACTTTTCCCTCGCTACCTTTATGATCATTCTGAATGCAAACGATATCTCAGAAGGGCCTGAGTCGACCATTATTTATTGCTACCCTATTATAGTAAAATGCAGTTTTAATATTCTTGTTGTCTTTTCCTAGGCCACATGAGCAACTAGAGTGGCAGAAAGGAGGCAAATTAGGTTTCTTGTACAACGTAAGAGAGATATAAAAGGAATCGTGTGGATTTTGGAAATTGGCGGGTGAGACAAGAGGAGTCATGAAACTTTAGACCTCTATCCATCGCTTCTAATTCTCAACCGTGGGTCCCCTTTGGTAAAGTGTGAATGAGTTGGAGTATTGTATGGTTGACGTGGGAAAAGGGAAGAGTTTAAACGCTAGCCCAGATTAAAGTAGTCGATGCCTTTTGACTGCCGCATCAACTTGTGATGCCTGTCGTACCTTCTTCTTGTCTGTTGCATTTTGTATATGAGGCGTCTATGATATTTGAAAGAGATCTATGTATGCCAGGATTGTTGGAGTTGCGTAGGGGAGTTGATAGTAATCTTCCCGGTTAGAAAATATTAATATTTCCTCACTGATTTGTGGTGAATATCAAATTCCTCTTAGTGTAATTTGTATCAATTGGAAATACAATTTCATACAAATTAGTGTGTTCTATTGTTATAAATCATTTTCAAATTCAAGGCACTTGATGTTACAATGCAAAGAATGCATATCCTATAGATTGCATACAAACCTATATCTTTCCAGTGAAAACAGTTCTATAATCTCAGTCAAAACAGTTGCAGTATAAATGTTTGACAAAATGCCTGGGCTCAATTAGTTGTGAAATCAATTACAAACTTGCTAGAAACACTAGAAACAAATCGGCAAGCTAGCCAACTGTTTGACAAATGCTTGCATTGTCAAACAGTGCATAATCGTGAAAATTTTGTTATTCTAGGCAAGGGACATTACAATTGCAACCAAATTACTAACATACTCCATTTGAGCACCTAATTTGTTGTTAGTTCCAAGGTAGTTAAAGACATTTACTATCTCTCCCAAAATTGATTTCAAGTATCAAAACAACCTCATGGAAATTTGGGTGCCCAAAACTACTATAACAACCATGATGATTTACCCAATAAATAGTAACTAGCTCTAGCAAATAATTTTTACTACCCCCAATAAATAAGTTATCGCTCCAGTAAAACTCTGGTGGCAAAAAATAGTTACCACTATTGTTGAAACCTTCATCTCTTATGAGTGATTTACAAACATTATTAAAAGTAATTAAATACATATAATTTGCAAGGTTGATGGAACCTTAATCCTCACAACTGGGATTTTGATTTAAAATGTTTAAAAATACAATCCCAAGATAATGACATATGGTTCCTCTTAAAAGTGATGTCAAAACTTTTAGACCAAGATAGGGATTAGTCAATTCCCATTTAGAACCAACCATAATGACTATTGTGACCGACATACCCAAATTGTCCAAAATTTGAGGCCACCATTTATTGAGCTTATGCTGGCCAAAATTAGCCATCTCTACATTTTAGAGAATTAAAATTAGTTCTACTCTATTAATTTACAGCATGTACCTCTTGTCCTTTATTTCCATGATCTATTTACTTGTAAAAAGATTTGGAGAATTAAAAAACAATCATATGAGTGACAAGTTTGGTTTTGTTTGTTATTTCCTTATTTTAAGGTTATATGTCTTTTCCTTACCCATTGTTTATTTCTTGTCAAATATTTGGATTGTACCATGTCACAATCTCATTGCTCCACTCTCTCTACTTACATTGATTAGTTTTTGGTCTTCTTGTTCTCATTGTTTTACTTGTGAGAAGGTGTCACAATCGCATGGCCTCTCTTTTGATCTTGGATCATGTATCTACCTTCTTCATGAACAAGTGAGACGGTGATGCTTATCACCACCTAGCATCCTCTCCTTTGCATCTCTGATTTGGTTTTTGTGTCTCTAGGAGGGAACACATTGTGCCACTTGTCACAATCTCACTTCCTCTCTTTGAAATTATGGCCTTATCTCTACATTCTCTAGTGAATAGTATTGTGAAAAATGGTGCAATCTCATTGCTATGCTCCCCTTGGTAGGATTTTTGCATTCAAAGACATGGTGAAACAAGTGAGTTGATAGGATAGTGACACTTGTCAACATCTTGCATCCATTATGTGTCCTTGGTTTAAATTATTTCTCACCCTTTTGGAGAAGTTGATTGGATGTTGGGATTTTGACATTTGTCATGGGATGTTCACTCCCTCTAAGTCACATACTTTATGTAGGCATAGTTCATGCAAAGTTACAATTTGGTGGGGTGCTAGATTCTAACAAGTGTCAAACCTCACTTCCTAATAGTGTTTCAAGCAAGATTTTCTTCTCAAGGCCTCATTGCAAAGTGCAAATGAGCCAAATGGTAGAAGATGTCAATACCCTACTCTCCTTCAACTATTTGTGGCATTTGCCCCTATTTCAAATTTTGTGCACTATCAATCTCATTAACGTGTGGTGGTGTATTCTTCAATCTTCCTCAAGGTGGTGTTTTCTTCAATCTTCCATGGGGGTTCTCCCTTAGGGTTTGCAAGTTGTCTTGGGATGTCTTGGGGGTAAGGGATGTAGGGACAAAGTAATCCCTTCCAATCCCCAAATTTACAAAACACTGGGATGGTACCCCTACTTTGGTTACTTTATGAACAAATCAAGATACCCTTGATGGTCCAAGTATATTGGAAGATTCCATAGGCTATCAACAATTTTTTTAGAAGGCATTATTTTGGTCCTTTTCAAGAAATGATTTCCTCAAGCTAGTTAAGACCCAGTTTGCAGCCTACTTCATTTTATATAACAGGATGCTTGATTTGTACAAGCTCATGCTACCAATGATCATGACACAAGAATGAACTAAGACAGGAGGAATCTAAAACATGTCAACTAAAGTGGGTGAACAATGTAGCAGCAGTGATACATTTTGGACAGGTAAACTACATCACATCCATTGTATCCCCTATTTTTATCATAAATGATTATGTGAACTCTGGTAATCCCATCCCTAGATTCGTAATTGCATAGATAGCATGCATGGCCAAACAAAGGTCACAATTAATCAAAGAGACCCTATTGCTTTGTTCTACCATGAACGTGTTCAACCCATCATTTAACAGACATGTTAGAAGCTGAATACCCCTTTAGAAATGGCTGCTTATGTGGTGAATCTTCAATGGTTTGCAGAGGGACCTGAAAGAGTTGTTCCTATAGATGGCAAGGTGCATAATGGCCTCAAGAAAATTATAGCATCAACAATTCTGTGAAAAGTATGTCTGAGTAGATCAAATTCAATAATCTTGATGGCTACAAAAGTTCAAAAAAGATAGACAAACACACTATAGAAAAGGACAAACCAATAATTTGGTGGCAGTTATATGGGGTTCCATCATTGTTACATGCACTTGCCATTGCACCTCCTTTCACAAGTTTCTAGTTCCTCTACTGCGGTGAAGAATTGTCCTAGATATAACTTTATCCACTCCATTAAGAGGAAAAAATCGCCTATAAGAGAGCATTGAAGATGACACAATGCCTTGTGTCTCATTGACCACAAGACAAAAGCTCTAGAACCAAAGAAGATTGATTAGGACCAGGATGTGCAAACCTGGATCAGTTGGGTTCCCTTTCCAAGAATCAGATCAACCTAATGGTCCTAGCAACTACAAGCAATTCATAGCATTTCCATCTGATAGTGACTCTAATTACTAACCTACCCGCGCAATGCAGCTAAGTGTTTTCATTTTGGCACTTAATTTTTTTATTTTTAATCCATATGTTTGGATTGTGTTACTTAAACTTCATAAATTGATGAAATTATATCAAGTGGTTCATTTGATCAATGGATTGTCCTTGCAAATTCAGCGCTTGATATTTGTATTAATCAGTGTGACAATATCATCCAATGTGGAATCATGGATCAATTTACCTTTTAAAAATCAACATCATTATATTCAAACATTAATTATTCTATATTTTTAATAGTTCCCCATGCTGCCCCCAAAATCCAAGAAATTTTTCATCATCCCTAAATCCCATTGCCCTATTCCAATATCCCAATTTTCAAGTACTAAGCATACATTAACTATATCGCTTTCTTAAATAGCTATTACAAGGAGTTCAAGTACATGCATGCATAAAGTGCAATTTGCACCTCCTAACAATATATCAAGCTAAATCATGAAAGTAGGGGCCAAAATGTGGCTACTAATAATACCAAGCAAAAATTTGAGCCTCATATATGGACTTTAAACACAATTTTATGCAAAGATATAAGCACGATTAGTGTACTGATAATATGCTAAGTGTGTCAGAGGCATAAGGAGTAGCATGAGTAATGATCAATCCAACTACATGTGCAAAATAATGTAATGTCCCCTTTTGGTGCTTAGCCAATTTGTGCACATTTAACCAGTTTCCAAGTCTTCTGGAGGATAACTAGTTAGTTAGGGAGAACTCCAACATTCTTGGAGAAGCATTTGATCAGTTGTGCAAAGCAATTGTTCTTGGGTTTGAGTTCAATTGGTTAGTTGGAGCCCTTAGATGCTTTCAGAATCAATTTCCAACCTTTTGGGTGCTCTCCAAACTTCTTGGAGGAATAGGCTATTTTTAGAAAGTCACCAAGTTGATTTCAATAATCTTTCTACTAATTTAGTTTATCATAGTGTGGTCATAATTGGATTCCGGTGACGTTGCGTACTTTCCACAACTTGGGTAAGTTATTAAATTATTTAATCAATATTTCATTAATGTTGTCTAATGTTGAGAAATAATTAAAGGACAAATTAGTGTAATAGCTCTTTGGAAAAGTGATTAAATGTTTGCAAATAATGAATTATTTAATTTAAAGAAAAAGTGATTTTTTGGAAGGGAAAAAACAGTGACAAAACAAAAAATGTTTTTTCGAGAAAAAAGAAAAAAGCATTTTTCCTGAAAAAACAATAAAAAAGCAAAAATCCTTTTTCCGAAAAAGCAACAAAAAAAGCTATAAAAGTAGGTGTTGGGAGCTCATTTGGTTATGTTGAAGATTACACATATTGTTATGCTGCCGAATTGAACCTACGAGTTCTTCCAAAAATCGTTTGAGGACGAAAACCCTCATTTGATTCCTAGTTTCGGATTTGAAAGATAATCCCTAGCTAGTGGAATGGTTCTATTCAAGAATCACATTGTGGTTCAACGGAGTTTCAGTTCCTAGGTTTCAAAAAAGAAGATGATTCAAAGTATTTTGATTGCAAATTTTGGGATTTATGTTTGGTGAATGTTTGCAAAGATTTTGGATGTGGATAGGAGGTGATCTTTCGTGGTTGGAGGGAGTTTGATGATTCATCATGGCTGTTTTGACCTACAACAATTGTATATCAAACCCTGCAACAACATTTCTTGTCATAACAGACTTGACAATACACATGCAGCAGTCTATCTAGCAATTTTCAAACCTGCAATGTCCTTTACTTGGTTTTTGTGTTGTTGGATGAAAGGGATTGCATTGGGAACTATTTATAGTAGACCATATCATCCTTTCATGAACTAGGCATGCATTCTTTGTAATTTCTGAGCAATCAACTTGCTGATTTGATGTATGACAGACATGTACAAGCCTGAAACTTGGCATCAAACTGTCATAGCATCTTTACAGAGCTTTGGGGGTGTTTGTTTATGAGGTTTGAAGTGCTCTTTCCATTAGAAAGTGTTTGGTGGTGTTTGGGAATGAAATGATGGTTATCTTTGAGTGAAATCCTTCGCTGTCTATCCCTGAAACAAGAAGTTGCAGAGGATATCAGACCTGCAACCTTCACCATTGGCATCTGTTTAAGGTATATAGCTTGTTGAGAACTTGATTTCACTTAATTACATAATGTTTGACAACATTGGGGATATTATAGCAGTTTATATTGTATCAACATTGATAATCTTTCTAAACACTTTGTGACAGTGGATATATCATTGTTTGACATGTTCCTAATGAGCTAAGTATGCTTATGGACTAATATTGTAAGTGCTTTGGATGGTCATACCACCAAAGTCATTCCTTTCTTACACCTTGGATTGTAACACTAGATGGTAGTACCACCAACGACTTGCTCTTGTTATTTGTTGATACTTACCCCACTAAACAAGTGTATTATGGAACTCACTCACCATTGAAAAGTGGAAGAATTGTTCTCGTCTCGTTGTATTCACTTACCACTGAAAAGTGGAAAAGTTGCTCTTTTGTTGTACTAGCTCACCATTGAAAAGTGGAAGAGCTTGCTTGCATTTTCATTATTGTATAAGCTTTCCCACTAGAAAATGGAAGTGTTGGCTAAACCCACTAAATAAGTGGATACTAATCTTAGCTACTTATTTTCAAATGAATTTATAATCTCGTACACTATATGCTCTCACCTCACCCACACTAGGAACTTGGTGATCAAAAAGTGGGAAGGAAGTTTCTAAGCATTCCATTTTGTTTGATGTAATGTCCCCATTTTACGATGTCTTCTTTCAGTTTGGGCTTGTTGATGTTTTATGACGTCAGTCTTATTCTTCCAGCCGATCTCCTTGTTACAAGAATGATAAATTAAATATAGCTAAGGCTATTTAATTTATAGCGATTGGACAAACTCAAAAGACACGTCACTTATATTAAATAATGATTAATTATTAATGAGGCTTGATTTGTGAAGTGGCACGATTTACTAGGGGAGCCGACCTCTTGTGTAAGAGGCGCGATTATTTGTTCAAGGCCGACTTGTGTTTATTGAAGGGTCAGGTCCCTCCACCCCATCTTGTATATATACACCTTCATTGTATCTCACTTGGCATCGATTCATTCTCATTTGTTCTTGCATTCACTTCATCCACACTTGGTGCGAATTTATTCAAGGCAGATCGAAATTACTCAAGGTCAAGTTCTGCATTATTGGAGGCTGAGATTTATCAGTATATTACACCATATTGTTTTTGTGTGTGCATCAATTTGTGATGCTTATTATTGGCCTTCCAATCGGCTCATTGTAAAGGAGATATTCTTTGTTATACTCAATATATAAGTGATATATTGTTGTTGAGTTTTTCGCCCTCAAGAGGAGGGTTTTCCCAGGGTATCTGTTGTGTTCTTGTGTTGAATTTGAATTAAATTTTTGTGTCTTTAATCTGATCATAAAACTAATAGGGTTGTTACTGACACACTATTTTTAGTAAGTGCTATTTTTAGTAGGGGGTCTAGTACTGTGCTTCAGTCCTCAGTGAGTCATTTCAAGATCCTCAGTTTCTCTTTGGCTCAAGTCTTAGGGCGCTACTTACTATTTTTAGAACTTTCTAAAAATAGAAAGTCATCTAGGGTAAGTTGGACCAGGTCGGGGTTAACTCTCAGCTGCATTTTTCAGTGGAGGCATCAGTTTCTATGGTTAAGACATTTTAATATTTAATCTCCCCTTCGATATTGGATTTTAATAAAGTACCTTTATATTTTAATGTTGAGGGTCATGAGGGGACATGTTTGTACCATGATGCCTAGTGCAATGACTTAAAGTCATTTTAAAGAGCTTCAAAGGTAATTTATAATGCACTTTATTGGGGGATGCCTAGGTGAGAATGGAGTTAATTTTTAATAAAGCTAATGTTGAATATAAGACTTTAAATTATATCATTCTAAAAGCTACTTTTATCTTGGGGGCCTAAGTGATGAAGGAGGAATTTAAATAAAAATTAAAAAAAAAACGTTGGTTTTAGGGTTGAGGTTCACCCTAATTTGAAGTTTCTCATAAAAGTTCATTTTGGAGGCTTATTTTTCATGGATGAGTTTGTCGACAAAAGGAGATGCTATTGGTATTGTACCAAAAGGTCTGAAGAACAGGTTTGAAGACGAAAACCCTCAGATTCGAAGACTAGCTTCGGCAGTGAAAGACCTGTTCAGGCTAGTGAAGGGGTGATTTCACTCAAAGGTCACCATTTGAGCTACAAAGTTGCTGATTACATATTTAGAGATGAAGATCTTTGATCATTTTTGATGTGGATTTATGTGTCTTTGGCTTGTGGAGGTATTGCAGCGATTTGGTGAAGTTTGAGTTGCATTTTGATGATAAATTTCATGGTTTCTAGGTACTTTGTTTTCAGCACCTGAACCCACATATTTGCTCATAGCTCTTGAATGAACATTGATCACCAAATGGGTATTGTCTCATTCTGAGAGTTTCTTCAAGGCAATTCCAAAGAGAATTTGAATGCATTTTGTGGTGAAGGATATGATTTGATGGAGCAAATCGATTTCTCCAAGAGGACGCCCCTTTGGGTGATTGTTTCTCAGTTTGAAATCTATTTCTAGTCTGGCTTTTGTTGCTTTTTTATGAAAACCCTTTTCAACGTTTGGTGTTGCTTGAGAAAAAGGGAGATTAGGATCTTATCCTTGCTTCAGCTCGATACTTATTTGAGGTCTCAAAATCTGCTACCTGGCATACTGTTTTCAAGTCTGAACATGTACTTATTTTCTGATATGAATGGAAGTTAAAATTTGTTCTTGTTCCTTAATGAAAATCTAGTTATTGAAGGAGATGTATGTTATTCTTTCCAAGCAAGCTATTGTATGTTTTCCCTGCATTTAGTTTATAATCGTTTGGCATCAATATATCTTGTTTGGCATATGAGAGAACTCAAACCAAACAATCAGAAAAAAGAACAGAACATGAAACCTTTCATACAGCAATGGTGAGACTCAGAAAACAAAAGATATTTGGGGCCTTTTTTTCAAGAAAGATTCTTGTTAGTTTTTGTTCTATGTATCTTTCATTGGCACGCTGAAACAATGACAAACACATGAGAAAACAAGGGCAAACATACTCTGAAATTCATAACAGCAGTAGTGAAGTTGTAAAAAAAATATTCGAGGTTGGTCACCACAGTGGTATCAGAGCCAAATCAGTCCTGCCAACCAGTGGGTATAAATTTCTATGAGCCAGAGTGATAGGTCAAGAAGGTATTTAGAAAGAAGTAGGAGAAAAGAAGAGTGTTTTTGGGAGCATTGATCATCTTCAGAAGAAGGGTAGGAAATAGAATCATCATCCAGTGGGTCTTCTAATACTAGAAACATGGGAGACAGGGGAGGTGAAGGTGAGAGTAAGGATGGGCCTCCAGATAGGTCGATGCTCTTACTTGATGCTCTAGTTAGGGGTCAAGGTAAGGCAGCACAACAAGCTAAGGAGACTAATAACAGGATAGCAGATTTAATACAGAGAATGGACCAAATGGGTCAAGGAAACAAGGTAGGATAGGAAGGAGTGGGTAATCAAGGAGCCTTGGCAAGGCCTCTTATGCCAAACTTTCCACCGAGAGTTGAAGTACCTGTTAATCCTGAGCTCACTATGTTGGAACAGCAAGATCAGTTTAGGCAAGATTGGCTCAATGCAGGGCCTGGTTTCCAATAGGACATATCTCTCAGAGATTACATTGATCAAAGGATGAGACACTCTAACAACGGGGGGAATAGAGACCAGCAAAATGAACTTCGCAGGAAAGAGGGGAAACTTACTTTACCATATTTTGATGGCTCCAATAAGATGGCAGCAAGAGCCTGAGTTCAGAAACTAGACACTTATTTCACCTTAAATCCTATCCCTGAGTTAGAGTCCATTTAGTATGCATCAATACACCTAGACGGCATTGCTCACGAGTGGTGGTATAATGGAATGTTAACCTTGGGGCATGCACAAATCACTTCATACAGGGTGTTCACCAAAAGATTAATTGAAAGATTTGATAAAAAAGATCCTGAGCTACACTTCAAGGAGTTAGCCCAACTTAAACAATGGGGTTCTGTGGACTCATACATTGCAGATTTTCAAAAGTTTTCCATGTTAGTGAATAATATTTCTAAGAGAAGGCTTATAGTATTGTTCATTGATGGACACTCCAATCCATTAAGGGGGTGGATTAAAGCCTTCAACCCTCCTAGCCTTCAGGAAGCTATTAAAAGGCTAAAGACATGGAGACATCAGCTTTCAAGAACAAATTTTAGTCCAAGGACTTGCAGCCCAAGTAGGAAAAAGACAAGAAAATTGACATCAAAGAGCAGGAGCAGCCTAAGAAAAACTACACAAGGATAGACAGTGAGACTTTAAATGAACTCAGGAAGAAAAGATTGTGTTTTACATGCAAGGAACCTTACACCAAGGATCACAAATGCTCAACCAAGGCTAAAGTACTGCTAATAGAATACCAATCTGATGAAGATGGTGAATCAGAAAAATCAAACCAGCAAGCTAATTTTGAAGAAAATGAAAGTGAAAAGACATCAGAAGAAAGTGGTAAGGTGTGGGACCATGATGGGACACTTGCCCAACTCCATAGTTTTCATGAGAATCAGTCTTTGTGTATTAGAGGTGTGATATAGGGGCAGCGTATGTTGGCTTTAATTGATACAAGAGCTACCCATAACTTCATTGATGATGGTTTAGTGGCACGAAGAGGGCTCCAAACATGGGAGGTTGGTGATTTTAGAGTTATGGTTGCCAATGGATTTACAACCAATGTACCAAGATGGTCCCTCAGTTGAGCGTACAGTTGGGAGGTCATGAAATTAAGGACTTTTATGTGGTAAACATAGGAGACACAGATGTAGTTATGGGCATTCAGTGGTTACACTCTTTGGGGGAGTTTACTCTAAACTTTCAGACGTTGGAGCTGAAATTTCAATCCGAGGGAGCTGAAATTTCAATCCGAGGGTAAGAATGTGGTTTTGATAGGGCTATCACATAGTGGGCCACGTGTGGAATCTAGCAAAGGAAAGGGAAAAGACAAAGCAACAGCTGGCCAGAGTACCCATGAACACTACTATCAGTTTTGGTAACGCTGAAAAGAATAACACACCCCTGGGAGATTGTATTGTTGGAGACATTAAGGATGAGGCCTTCAAAATAGCAAACAAAGACAATTGGAGTGATGTTGACAAAGGCGGTTTGAGTTTGGTTTCTCAGGAACAGTTGATGGATGGAGATATTGGTGTTGACATGTATGGTGATGTATTGGAAAATGATTTATTTGTAGAGACAACTTCACAGGAGGAACACAAAGAACAAAGCAACCCACCTTCTAAAACATGGAATCTTGGTGAGGTGGTACCTTAGTTTGACAAAGAATCTAATTGGGCTTAATTTACTTTTGATTATGGAGTTGTTCCAATTTCCACTCCGCAATTAAGCATGGTTGATGGCATTGATGATGACTTTGGTCTTGATCTTGTTCCTGAGAACAAATCCGATTTTACTTTGCATATAGTTGAACATGAGCAAGGACCTCGCAACTTTGTTGATTTGGATTCACAATCAGCTCTTGAAGGTGGTCACAGTTGCTTTTTGATAATCCTTTGTTCGAGATAAGAGCTAATAAGGTATAAGACAATCCGCTTTTTGAGCTAGATGATGAAACTACAACTAGTTGCAGCACTACATTGGATGAAAACAGCAAGGTTTGGGACCCTAGTGTAGCTTCTAGTTGTGAAGTGGTGTCTCAAGAATGGACTGGTGGGACTACTTCTAGCCTCGGTGCCCAAGCAAACTTTCTGATCAACCTACATACGGTTTCGATTTGGGATCAGCAGTTGAGTTGTACCCGGTTGAGCTTGGGTGCTAATTATGATTTGGTGCTAAGGGATGATTGTTCAACTTATTCCTTGCTTACCTCTCCTATGTATCCAATGGAATCATGGATTTATTACTGCTGCCCACCCTTTCTTGAGTTGGTTATGCAAACATTTCTCGGTGAGCTGATTGATTTCGAGTTGGGGCAGCTGGTTGTGAGTACCTATTCGGATATAGTGCCCCCATTATCTACTTCCATTTTGGTGAGTGATGCTGACTACAATTACTTCATGGCGAGGGAATACATTGTTTCGGTTGATGGTTTATTGACTGCTGCAATTTGGGATAGGAGAGTACACTCTGAGCACATTGGGCTGACAATGATGTTCAGAGTGACGCAGCTCCAGCATGATGGTTCTTTTATGAGATTCACTTGGAACCCAGGATTCACTCTGGGTTTTAGAGCAACTACCATTTGGGATGAGAGGGCCAGTGTGGATTTCCTTGAGCTTACTCTTGTGGCGCCTCTATTTGGTTCTCTTGAGGGACATATTTTTGAGGAATGGATTGAGTTTTTGTGGTATTTTATCACTCTTCTTTTAGGTGACATTCAGGAGACCTCAGGTGGTGGCACCTTGTAGAACAAGGATTTGAGCAGATGGAGCTACAAACCTCCTAGAATTATTTGGGACCCAGGGATCATTTATGGTTTCAGTATGATTTTGATTGTGGATTGCAAGGCTTACTGGTATTGCTTGAGGACAAGCAATCTTTGGGAAGGGCGGACTGTAATATCCCCATTTTACGACGTCCTCTTTCAGTTTGGATTGTTACTGACACACTTACTATTTTTAGTAAGTGCTATTTTTAGCAGGGGGTCTGGTACTATGCTTTAGTCCTCAGTGAGTCCTTTTGAGATCCTCAGTTTCTCTCTAGCTCAAGTCTTAGGGCGCTACTTACTATTTTTAGGACTTTCTAAAAATAGTAAGTCATCTAGGGTAAGCTAGACCGGGTCAGGGTTAACTCTCAGCTACATTTTTCAATGGAAGCATCAGTTTCTATGGTTGAGACATTTTAATATTTAATCTCCCCTTCGATATTGGATTTTAATAAAGTACCTTTATATTTTAATATTGAGGGGTCATTAGGGGACATGTTTGTACCATGATGTCTAGTGCAATGACTTAGTCATTTTAAAGAGCTTCAAAGGTAATTTATAATGCACTTTATTGGGGGATGCCTAAGGTGAGAATGGAGTTAATTTTTAATAAAGCTAATGTTGAATATAAGACTATAAATTATATCATTTTAAAAGCTACTTTTATCTTGGGTGCCGAAGTGATGGAGGAATTTAAATAAAAATTAAAACAAAGAGCAAAGTAAAAAACGTTGGTTTTAGGATTGGTTCGCCCTAATTTGAAGTTTCTCAAAAAAGTTCATTTTGGAGGCTTATTTTTCATGGGTGAGTTTGTCGACAAAAGATGTTGCTGGTATTGTACCAGAAGGTCTGAAGAATAGGTTTGAGGGCGAAAACTCTCAGATTCGAAGACTGGCTTCGGTAGTGAAAGACCTACTCAAGTTGGTGAAGGGGTGATTTCACTCAGAGATCACCATTTGAGCTACAAAGTTGCTGATTACAGATTTAGAGATGAAGATCTTTGATCATTTTTTATGTGGATTTGTGTGTTTTTGGCTTGTGGAGGTATTGCAGCGATTTGGTGAAGTTTGAGTTCCATTTTGATGATAAATTTCATGGTTTTTGGGCACTTTGTTTTCAGCACCTGAACCCACATATTTGCTCATAGCTCTTGAATGAACACTAATCGCCAAATGGGTATGAGAGTTTCTTCAAGGCAATTCCAAAGAGCATTTGAATGCAATTTTTGGTGAAGGATGTGATTTTATGGAGCAAATCGATTTTCTCCGGGAGGATGCCCCTTTGGGTGGTTGTTTCTCAATTTGAAATTTGTTTCTAGTATGGCTTTTGTTGCTGTTTTATGAAAACCCTTTTCAGCATTTGGTGTTGCTTGAGAACAAGGGAGATTAGGATCTTATCCTTGCTTCAACTCAATACTTATTGGAGGTCTCAAAATCTGCTGCCTAGCATACTATTTTTAGGTCTGAACATGTACTTATTTTATGATATGAATGGAAGTTAAAATCTGTTCTTGTTCGTTAATGAAAATCTGGTTATTGAAGGAGATGTATGTTATTCTTTCCAAGTAAGCTATTGTATGTTTTCCCTGCATTTAGTTTATAATCATTTGGCATCAATATATCTTGTTGGCATGTGAGAGAACTCAAACCAAACAATCAGAGAAAAGAACAAAACACGAAACCTTTCATACAGTAGTGATGAGACTCAGAAAACAAAAGATATTTGGGGGTTTTTTTTTTCAAGAAAGATTCTTGTTAGTTTTTGTTCTATGTATCTTTCATTGGCATGCTGAAACTATGATAAACACATGAGAAAACAAGGGCAAACATACTCTAAAATTCATTACAGCAGTAGCGGAGTTGTAAAAAAAATATTCGGGGTTGGTCACCACATTTGAGCTAACAATTTTCAATAAAAAACTGGGATTGTTCATTACAAATAATCTCATCCCTATTAAACCCATCATATCTTTGGCAATTACTTATTCTACCTGTTAACACAGGGATTTGCACCCAAAGACAAGTTGAAAAACTCCTAAATCCCATGCAACATTGGACTACTCTCAGGCTGTGGGTATCCTATAGCGAGGGTAGACCTCCAGGTTATGGGCTGGCTCCCTTTGGATATTTCTTGAAAATACTGACTTTTAACAAAGGAAAAGGTAAGAAGGATAATGCTTGACAAAATGAACTTAACACTAATGGGTGATACACCAACTGGTAAAATGATTTGAATTTGCTTTTAAAACCTCACAAGAAATCTCAACAAATGAAACTAAAAAGATTCACTACTCAATCTAGTATGTTTTGCATAAATATTTCATCTGAAAGGCTTCTATGATTGAAGTTTGTTTGAAAGAAAACAACAATGTTTTCATAACAAGCATTCAACAAATGAAAGAAACACAATCAATGACCTGCACTATAACATACTAGACCTGAACAAAACATTGAAGTAATAAGATTAAAAGAAGGATTTCATGGAAATCACAAAATTTTAACCTAAAGGCTTACACACAATACTTGCACAAGATAGATCTGAGAAGGAAAATGAGCTTCTTTATTGAAAACTAGGAGATACTTGCATTACAAATCTGTAGAACTCACAAGAAATGAGTTACAAAGAATGAATAATCTGCTACTGCAGCCACCAAACTGAGAACTAGCCCAAAGAAATGAGAGAAGAGAAAGATTTATAGAAAAGACTCCAAGAATTCAAATTTTGAATTTTGGCTCCAAGGAATGATGTGTTGTCCTTCCTCTCTTTCAAATCAGGCATGTAACTGAAAGCAACTTCTCAAAACATGCATAAAGAGTTATCAAACTCAAAACAACCTCATGGGTCGTATGCAACTGAAAACCCCTCCAAAATAGGGTTATAACTAAAAGTGAACTCATGTAATGTGCCTGATTTTGCTTCTTGATTGAATTTCAACCAACTGGAACTCTAAACTGAAACTAAACTCTTGATATAGTACTCCAAACTCCTAATTTTGCTCCACATGTGTTGGCTAAACTTTCTCAATCACTTGCATGATCTAAGCAAAAGCTTTCAAAGCTCATTACAACTCTTTTTGACCATGATTTGAAAAATACATCATAAGACATTTTATTTTGCATTCAAAATATCATTTATTTGAAAGTGATTTATAATTAGTCACTTTAAAATAAAGATTTACATTTGAATTAAAAATGCAAAAAATAAAAGTCCAATATAAAAGTTTTAAAGACTAAGTCTTAAGCAATATTCAAAAGACATTCAAAAATAAAATCACAAGGCATAGAGATATGCCACGCATGAAAAATGTGAATGAAGTTTCAAATAAAAACTTAGGCAAAATGCCTTTTTCTCCATCGTACCTTTCTGGGGTATTCAAACCCTAAATCGAATGAAAGATATTCATTTTTCATTTCATTCTTTTACTTACTTTCTGGAAACTTCATTAAGAAGCGTCGCCATGACCAAACCCTAGGTCGACATTTTGAGCTCGAAACCTCTATTCTGTATGCCATTGTGAAGGTTTTGAAGAAGATTCGATGCAGAAATTTGAAGGTAAATCTGATTTTGTTTTGAAATCTGGAGGTTTTGATGCTTTTGAAAGCTTTTTCCAAGGTTACAGGTCATGGCCTTGAGCATTTTTCTAATACATTTTTTGTAAGAAACGGCAATGGCTCTGCATTTTTCCATTTCTCTGCAAAATTGAAAATGAATTTGTGTTTGAAAAATGAATAAAACAGTGGATATTGTGCATTAACTCCCATGGGTAGGGCACGGCATGTACATATTGTCTTCATTTTTCATGAGGGTCTGTTCATTGTGAATGCTTGAGCTCCTCCATTGCTCTGTATTTCTTTATTCTCAAGAAAAATGGGTGAATCTTAGGCCGTCATGATGAAAATGCTAACTCGGCCTCTGGAGTTTTGAGAGCTTATGAATATGGCCATGGCCTCACTTTGTTCTTCATATCTGAAAATGGGTATTTGATTTTTCATTGTTGCTTTCATTATATGTAAAAACCCTCATATATTAGTGGTTGTGGCCTTTCACATCTCTACATCATGAATTCTCAGAAAAGATAAACAAAATTTTAAGGCCACCATGATGAAAACCTTACTCGGCCTCTAGAGTTTTGACTCAAAATTTCACTTATTTGCTTAGGTAAGGGATTTAATACAAAACCTGAATAGAGATACTGTTGCTCATTTTCTCAAATACAAGCTAACTATCTCTTTTCAATACCTGATACAAAAGAATAAAACCCCAGCTGCAGCCTCTGCAATTGCTACAACTCATAGACATTTCGAATTTCGAATTTAGACATAGTATTAAGGCTCAGTGTGTTTGATTCTTGCTCACAATACCTGATTATTTGTTTAGCATTGATTTTACTCCATTTGAAAAACTTAACTATGACAAAAAATCACTCTCAGACAAAAATATCTTGTATGCTTCAATAAAAGTTCAGACTCTGGCACGGGTATAAGTACTTTCCCTTCCATGTGACATTTAATATTATATATTTCTTCCTTGAGACTGAATTACTGTTGCTTTTAGAAATCATGATTCTATCTTCTCCAAGATGCATTTGATCTGAAAATGAATAAAATAATGAACATTATTCATGATCCTCCTGTAGCTTGCATTTCTTTATGTTTCTGACATTTATCTACATCCTGTAGCTCCATTTCTTAATAGAAAGTTTACTTCATATTCAAATTACAAGAAAGAGAAAATTTCATTTTGTTGCTGAGTAATTTCTCTTCTCCATGGCTGCCCTATACTTGGTATTCAAGATGGAATACTCTCTTTGCACAATGACTGAAAAGTTATCATAGCAATATTTCATTTTTGTTCATTCAAGGTTTCCTCTGATGATGCTTTTATGAATGTACTTAGCTATCCATTCTGCATGGTGATCATTATCTATGCTTTGATGTTGTGAGCACTATAACCTTTTGCTTTGATATGAGTTGGGCTCAACCCTTGTGGGAGCCACATTTTCCACCACTCATATGAAATTGATGAACAACAACAAAGATTTTCTTGTATCTGCACATGAAGCAAACAAGTTAGAAAAAACAGTGAATCCAATGATTTCTCCTAATGAATGTACTTAGCTATCCATTATGCACGGTGATCATTATCTATGCTTTGATGTTGTGAGCACTATAACCTTTTGCTTTGATATGAGTTGGGCTCAACCCTTGTGGGAGCCACATTTTCCACCACTCATATGAAATTGATGAACAACAACAAAAAAATTCTTGTATCTGCACATGAAGCAAACAAGTTAGAAAAAACAGTGAATCCAATGATTTCTCCTAATGATTTAATCTAATAGTTACTCATTTATCTCTCAAATGTTGACTAAGTTGATTCAATTTGATAATAACTGCAAATTATATATCTATTGATGAAGCATGTATTGGATCTCATGCCCTGAGCTCTAACACAAATTTTACAATCAATTGCAGGTTCTGGAACTCAGGAGCAAAGGAGTTGAAGACACTAAAGATCAAGCTGGAGAGCAATGAGTCAACCCTACACCAGCCCTCAAGGCAATGACGGACATGACCTTTTATATGTTTTTCTATTTTTAGTAGTTGATCTTCAGATGTATAATTTGTACTTATTGTTGAGTTCAGTCAACTTAGTCAAACTGTAATGTCCCCTTTTTTTGGTGCATAGATTTTGTGCGCATTATGCTTGTTCCTAGTCTCTCGAAGGCTATCCAGCATGTTTGGGAGAACGCCAATGTTCTTGGAGTGGTCGTGGTTCAATCTGCAAAATAGATAAGTGGTTTCCTTTCTAAGAATGGTTTATTTATCCATGGCTTTGAGCTCAGTGGATGTTCTAGGTGACAGTGATGTTTTTAGAAGTTGGATTGGGCTCCCGATTTTCTCTCCAAGATTCTTGGAGGAGCCATCTATTTTTGGGAAGTCACTGGAAGGCATCGTTTCGCATCCCAAACCCTATAGAGCATATTGGTTTAGTTTATTTTGCATTTGGAGGCTATTTGGGATTTTCCGCAAAAAGTAATATTTAATGAGCTATTTTACTTATTATTTTCACTTAAGCTCCTAGGGGTGAAAATAATTATTAAATACCTAAGTGTTATAGCTCATTAGAAAGGTTTTTAAGTGTTCTAAATGATAGACACTTAAAAAAAGGGACCTCACACATGATATAATTTTATTATTTCAAAAAGGTCTTTTGGAGAGGAGAAAAATGAAGAGTTAAAAAGGAAAATAATAATATATTCCTCTCAATTCATTACAAAAGAAAGGAGGATGAGAAACATTCAACACTTTTCTGGATGAACATATTTTTCACAGCAGAAACTAGTCAGCTCCCAGGTTGGGTTTGAGAAAACCTAATGGTGCCCATTTGGGTTGTGAGATATCAACCCTATTTGGGTAAAGGTGAAATAAAAATATGAAAATATATTAGATTTTCGTGATTTCAGTTTACTGAGGTTTTTAGTGTTACAAAATCGATGTTGTTGTTATTAATCAAGAGGAACGAATGTTCCTTAAATAGATTAAAAAATACTACTACGATTTTGAGGAAAAATCGGCAAACCCTCCAATCTTCTGCAGATGGACATGACGCCCTAGAACAGACTGCAAGAAGCCAGATGTGCAGATGTTCGCCTCAACTGCGACCAAAAAACTGATTGCACCAAACCACGATTTTTGAGGAAAAAATCGCCAAACCCAAGATTACAAATCATCGTTTTTTCAGAAAAAATATGGTAAAAACCAGAGAGCCCTCCCGAATAACAGAAACCCTGACAAGGGTATACAGGAGAAAAACTCTTTAATTTTTTAGGACAAAAATTATAAACCCTCCTAGAACCCAGAAGACAGATTTTTTTTTGCTTTTTACGGGACAAAAAAATATTTAAAAACCCAGAACATCGATTGTCGACTTCAAAAACAGAGGGTCTGGAACCCTAGCCGCCAAATTTTCGGAATGCCTAGAAAATTTCGACAAAGACCTAGAAATCTTCACAAAAAACCCACAAAGAATATGTAGGTAGATTTTAAATCTGTCCAAGAAATTAGTGGATTTTACACAAACCCTAGTTGCTGCAAAAAGAACAGCACCAAAATTGAGGGCGAATCCACAAAGGCCACTGTAACACCTGTTAGAAGCCGAAATCCTGAAGATCTCGTCACCAAAAGAAATGCAGGCCGCGCAGAACGACAACAAGAAAAACCCGAGCTCAAAAAAGCGTCACAAAATCGCGTCTTTATGCAACCAGAAGTCAGAAAGTGGCCTTTTTTTTTTTAAAAAAAAAAACCAGAAAGCTTTCAAAGTCGCGCAGGGCTTAAAAACGCAAAGATAACACAAAGCCCTAGCCGCATTACAATTTCACAGAGCTCCAGAAACTCGTCTTTCGCTGCTTAGGATCGAACACAGGGTGTCACAGCTCACGAGGAGGCAGCAATAGAATTCATGCGGGAGTTTGAAGCAGAAAAAAATGGCGACGAAAATCGCGTTTTTAACAGGACGCGAACAGTTACAAACCCGTCGGTCGTCGTCAGAAAGGACGCAAACACAGAGACCGCGCGAACATAGAGGTAACATAATCTTCCAGGTGCGACGCGGGATACACAAGCGAATAAATCGTGGGTGAAGAGCTCACGATCTGAGCAAAAATTTGCCCGTAAAACCAATATGAACCCTTAGAAACAAAACCCACAGATTTTCCAAAACAGAAGCCTTCTCAAAACGCCACGTGCGCCACGAACATAAAACACAGACCGAGGCAGGAGCAGAAACGCGTCTAGAAAACCACAACTTGCAACAAAAAAACGTGGTTCTGAGTACCCACGATTTTTAACCCGAGAGTTGTGATTTTCAGTGAGAAAGCACTCACGAAAATCATAAATCAAAACCCTCGAATTTCTTAGCAAGCAAGACCCACGAAAAATCAATCTTCAAAGGCTTAAAAAATTTCTTTCAAAATTTTTAGAAGATTAATTTTGAGCAACCTGGGCTCTGATACCATGTTACAAAATCGATGTTGTTGTTATTAATCAAGAGGAACGAATGTTCCTTAAATAGATTACAAAATACGATGTTTCTAAAAGAAACAATCGTTAACAATGGATGAAGTTAGAAAAAGCAATGAGATGACCATTATGACATAAATAGAAAGATATTATTCTAATATTTAGTGCTTCATTTAGGCGATTTTGAAGAGAATATTATGCAAGTGAAGGCGTCTCTCAGTATACAAACCTTAGGCACACTATTTCTAAGCAAGAGACTCCTGCAAATTCGTGTTTGAAAGAAATCTGGGCGATTTAGTGAAAAAACGTGATAGCTGAGCAAAAACGACTTTGGAATCAGTCACACATTATTTGTTGAAGGCATTTCTCTTTGAGTAAACCCTAGGCGCCTCTTCTACAAGCAAATGATACAAGTTAGGGTCATATTTTGATGAAATCTGGGCAGTTTATTAAAAAAAACGTGTTTGCTGGGCAAAACAACTTCCTAAAGGACATTATTCTGAGACGTGGGCAGGAATATGAGCATTTGGAAGTGGCGTCTAAAGGAGATAAGGCTGGACGCACCCTTGAATAGAAGAATTGAATGTTTGTGAGGAGATTTCAGTCACTACATATAATTTATGAGCCTTCCTGAGTCGTCAGCCTCCATGTTCAGCTTGTTACCAGATATTTAAGTCAGGTCGGGCTATTTCTTGCTTGTATTCTATGTGATTTGAGACTTTAGATGCATTTTAATACTTAACAGTTGTGTCCTTAATTGTCAAAGTAAATCTGGGTCTGCTGTGAGGAGTTATCTGACATTGTAAGTTCAGAAAGTTACATTGTAAACTGCTGTTACCATCTTTCATAGAAATATTTCTGAGTTTCTTACAGGTTGATGTAAAAGTTGTGACAAAGTGGCTCAATAGTTCTGAACTATTATTGTCTATGAAGAATGGGAAATGTTGTCTACATGAACTGTGCATATGATAGCCCCTAAGCTGAGTATAGACTGCTGAGTATAGTACCTAAGCAAGTGTATAGACTGCTGTTCATGAATTGAAATTTCTTTTACACTCAGAATTATACCTCAGCCTACTGTAACTATCTCTCAGTCATTACTATTTGATGTTAGTACATTTCCAAATGAGTTTTGGTGTAGTAGTGATTTTGCTAATTCTGTAGCAGTCATTGATCTTCATGAGAAAATGTTAAAATGTATCATTGTTATGAAAGAAATGGGAAACATGTTGAAGCCAAAACAGTCCTTACTCACAGTTGCAATTTATTGAATGTCATTACTTGCATACATTGAGATTACAAACTTCTGATAAGACGAAGACTTTCACATCAAACGAAACACAAAACTTACAGATACCAGGTCAGGAACTTCACACAAACCCACAGCTTGTGTGGGATTACAAAAACATATCTTTAATAAATCAGCTACTTCAAAGTATGCAATGACTTCTATTTCCATTTCCTTGTTCTCAATTACATAATTTGAAATAACTGATAAAAAATGTTGAAAGCATATGTGTTTCGTAATCAAATGAGATAGTAATCTCAGCATACTCTGATTTCTGAACTGTAATTCCTTTGATAAGCAGCAATAACATAAATTGCATTGAATGATTCAGCTTCACATAACATACCCTGAATGTTTGTTTTCCAAATGAAACATGTTTTTGGCTTTGTTAGGACTGTTCAATAGTTCAATTTAAACTATTTTAATGATTCTGACAAATCAATCCTAGAAAACTCTTTCATTCTGAAAACAAAAGTTCATTGGATGTCTTAACATCAAAAAATTTTATACCCCAGCAAACAAATGTCTGTTTAAATTCCACTAATTTAAGCAAGAGGCTAAAATTAGTAACACTACCTTTGGCAAGGAAGCTCAAAAACATTAAGGACAATCATCGTGCACATGTAGAACTGTCAAAGAGGGAACTAAATGCAAGTGAACCACTACAGTTATGTAGTAGTAATTAATATAAGTCGCACCATCCACAAAAGTGGATTTCCTATGGAAGTTTGGGATGGTTAAAATTATTTCTCTACTATCTTCGTGTATAGAAGTGGTCCACACCCATCATTTAAAGGTCACAAGTCCCCTAGGTCTAAGAAGGGTTGTGTTTGCATATTTTTTGGATCTATAGTTTATTCCATAATCCTACTCCATTAGATGTGTCACAATGGTGTGTTGTTTAAGTACGTGAGGCCAAGTTGTTTTTAGCAATGTGTTTTTCAAGTAGAAAAAGCTAAGGGTGAGGTCCCATGGGGAGCTTCAAGATCTATTTTGAAGAAGCAAGGGGTCCCATGAAGCAAAAAACTAAAATGCTTAAGGATAAATTAGAATCTTTTCCTCAACAATAGCAGCCCCTACTTTTTAGATCAAAAACTTAAGCGGGTGCAAAAGGGGTGGGGCTAGAACTTGTCCCACTAGCTTAGGCTTTTTTTCTACCACTTGTCAATCATATGAAGTTTTAAAATTCTCAACAATTAATTTTTTGTTATTATTTTATATTTATTTAAGTTGTTGAATTGAATATGCAAAATAATAAAATTCATGAGACTACCAGCTTCCATAAATATAGAAGCTTAAGCTTTTAAGCTTAAACTATGATACAAATTCGTGGGACCACCCACTTTAAAATAATCCTAAAATATCTCAGCAGCACCCATTGAAATTTTTTAGGAAGCCACCCTCCATGTGACCCCATCCTAAGTTGTTTGTAGAGCTGGGATCTTAAAACCTAAAAGATTGAGCTGCTCATAAAGAAATGTTTCTTCAATTGTGGAAAATGCCTCCTAAAACACTAGTGTTAGAGTTAAGTTGAAGCTTATCATTAAAAGATATGAATCAAAATTCATACAAGAAAAATCCTTACAGTGAACCTCAAGAGCAGGGAAGCATTGGAGAAACTTCCACCAAACAATTAGACCTACAACAAAAGAAGCCATGCCTAGACAAGAGAGCTTAGTATGTTAATAAGACCTATGAAAAATTCAAAACACAAAAACAACCCACCTTATTGAGGCAAGATTTGAAAGTTTTGTAAGTACTACTACATATACACCAACCGAAGAAACTAAAAATCTTCTAAGATCACAGCCTAAAACAAGGAAAGCAAATACTATTTGGAGCATGAAAACAAGGGGCTCTGAAGATTGCACAACATGGACTCTAGAAGAAAAGCACTCACTAAATATATTAAAGCATCTCCTTGAAGAGGGGTAAATTTTAACTGCATGTAAACATGTTGAGTGAACAAAAAGAAAATTTTAGGCATATACTATAGGAAATTCGATCCTTGGCTCACATCAGATTTTAGTTGAATTAGCATAAAAGGTTCCCCACTTTATATTAGTTTGTTAGAAGGCTCAAAATGAGAAAAGAGGGCATCCATTGTTGCATTTACAACCAATATTTTGTTGTTATTCCTACTAAAACCAACCTAGGGTAGGGACCACAAGTGTTGTGTGTAGTGTTCCACCACTCTGCTGATTTGTTTTCACTGAGTTTTATAGGTCTGATTTTTGTTTTTGTTTTATCCTCTTCACCTTTGTTTTGAGTTTGTTTGCCAATAATGCTAAAAAGGGACCAACAAGCATATATATACAATGGAAACTTCAAATAAACTACACTACTGAAACAACCTTGAATACATTGCTCAATTTTGTGGCCAAATATGATTTCTTCATTACATAATAGGGTGCATACAACATATAACTTACAGCATATTTAAAACTACATATATCTTATACCAAGATTTTTACTTACAGCCATACAGCACTGTGAATAGTGATTTGCTACAGTAACAAACCCTAATAAATTGCTCACACCAGCTGAAATACAAATTTCTCCAATCAAAATCTGGTATGGCAAGCTTCCTCTATCTAGGGCGCCCCCTTTTTGTGAAGTTGCAGCCTCTTAGAAGAGGCGTTTCTTTTTATTTGCTGATGAAACCCTCATGAAAAGGGACGGCTGGCTGTAGCTGCAAATTTCAGTCCAAAACTCTTCAAAAAGCGGACAGCTCCTGTGTAAACGTAAATGGAGTCTATGGCTGCCAACCCTACTCAGAAATCAGCTCAAAACTTTGACCAACAGCTCCTAATGTCACCAACTTTGCATCCAAAAACTGACCAGCAACCTTAAGGTGGTGTTTCACACCGTCAAGCAGCTCCAAACAAATAACCAAGCCCCCTCCAGGCTTACCCACTGCAACAAATCAGGAAACCCTAGCCTCCCTCTTCCTCCAAAGCCAAACTCCCAAGCCACATGAAGAAAATAACTCAATGCATGAAGAGGGTCGAACTTTTCCTTTTAAGTTATATGTTTTTGCATTGAAATTACTATTCATTAAAGTGAGCACTATTCACTTAAGTTATAACATTTTTCACTTTATGAATGAATAGTAACTGAAAAATATAAAGTGACCCCTTCATTTTAAAGACACATGGTCTCTAGGCCAAAAATGGTGAAATAAAAGGTGGGTATCATAAATTTAAGCACAAGTATCATACCAAACACAACAATTCACCCTACCACCATACTCCGGAGATCAACACTGCAATTAGACAGCCAAGTGACCGTCACAAGGGACCCTCTGAACAACCCCATTAGCCTACGAGGGTCAGGAAATAGGCTAATCCCCCAACTCTGATGCTCGTGAAAAGGGGAACATTACATTGTGTGAGAAGTCAGTCTGGCATAGTCCAAGGGCCTTAGATGGATGAATGTGACGCTAGTATAGTCAGTCAAACTAAGCACTATGTATCAGATATTAGCTTTCATAGGCATTAAATGAATGAGCCATAAGGAATGAAAACCAAGAGATGTGATATCTTGTTTTGTATTCTAGACCTAGTGTAACCCTTTTTCCGCTCCAATCTATGCAGTCAGACTATAGTAATGCAGTCCTACAGAAAATATGACCTTCAATTGGCATATAACCTAACACACCTCCAAGGGCGATTCCCTTGGCCGTGGCTAATCATTGTTACAGGATGGTCCTAGAAGCTCATAAGATGATAACTATCAACAAAAACGCACAGGTGGTGGCTAAACCTCTCACACTTAAAAATCTGAAATATAACAATTATTAGAATTGGCATGAACTGTTTCTGGATTTGATTGTGTGAATTTTTTTCTTCACACAGTCAAATCCAAAAACAATTCATGTCAATATCATGGACTGAAAATTATATGTCTGTGGTGAAGAAATTATGGTGAAGAAAAAAAACTCAGAGTCAAATCTCGAATCAATTCATTCCAATATCATTGACTGTGGAAATTATATGTCTGCAATTATTATAACTTCTTGGAAGTCTGTTAACAACAATTATTATAATTTGTTGGAAGTCTGTTAACAACCGCTCGCCCCATGCATGGCTGTCAAGGACTGAGGGTGTCCACGCCCTCAAATTCGCCAGGTCACCATACCAGCTTGATAACCTTGTGAGGCACCGATACCAAACAACGGGTTCCTACACCTTGTCAAGCTAGAAAGAAAGCCGCACAGGCCTGTTCAATATCTAACTATTTTGGGGAATTGAACTATTCTCTGTAAAATTAAAATTGCCGCATCTCTAATTAATTTAAAGGGCTGCCATGCTGCATTGCAGGCCACATCCATTGCCGGCGAGTATATTATAAACCTTAGGCAATTCAAAAAAAGCAAGTATTAATTAATTATTATCACAGAAAGGCATAGCTCAATTACATTGGGAGGCCATATGACATAAAATTTGATAATGCTACTGTTGTATCAAAGAATAAAGATGTACCTGATCAAGAGTTTGAAAGTGATCCCCAATAAAGCCATATTTGCGTTTCTCTGAACTTGTTATAGTCGGTTGCTTACATGCGGGTGGTCGTTGAGGCCCGTCTGCTCGCCCTGGATTATCATCACGCTCGTAATGGATCGGTCGTCCGGCACAATTACCCATTATAATAATAATAACAAAAATAAAAGTCTTCACCAACCTCCTCGCCAATCGGATTTTCCAGAGACACAATCCCTGAAATGGTTCCAGTCTGCATGAATTTACAAGAATCGCCGTGGAATTCTAAAAACGTTTGCTATTTTTGAACCTATAGATCGATCGATCTTGTGGGAGTTATTAAATTTTTCTTTATTTTTAAAAAGTAAACTTTTTAATATTTATATTTATATGAATTTTGTTGAATAAATTCTATTTAAATAGATTTTAAAAAATTATTCGATTATTTTGGAACGTAACGGTCCCGCTGTACGCCTTCTATATTAAGATTATGTTTTTTATAAACTCAAAGAATCACAGCTTATGCTTACTTAAGTTAGTAGATTAATGTCACCTTTATTTGAAAAAGAATAGAATGGAATAGGAAAAATATTTTAAATAAAGAAAGAATCAATATATGTTTTAATATATGTTTATTTAAGTTAGTACGTTAATGTCACTTTTATTTCTATGAATTTCAATGAAAACAAATAGAATGGAATAGGAAATATTTTAAATAAAGAATAAATGTTATGTAGGGGCTAGTACTTGTCTTTATAGTATTGTAATTATAAGTTTGTAGGTTTGAAAAAAAATGTCAGTTTTATTCATGTGAATAAAAAATAATTGCAAGTTTTGTTAATTATAGTATTCTAGTTTTGTTAATTAATTATTTACATGACTTAACCCTGACCCTAATTCACACCCTAATCCTAACCCTATCTCTAGCCTTTATCCTAACCCTAATAATAAATCCTAAACCATTATCTTAACTCTAAACATATCTCTAACCCTAACCATAGTTGTAACACTAACTAGAAATACAAATGGTCCAAGATGTCCTTTTCCCAAATCTTGGCCTCCAATTGCATGAGGAGAAGCATCACTCAAGTGTTTTTCTGTCAACCATGGAGTAACTATGGTCCCTCGCACATCTACTAAACTGATAGATGGCCCTACCCTTCGACGAAGAGATTGGTTTGATAATCTCATCTTTCAAATAGTCTTTTTTGAGCATAGCGATGTGTCCTACATGTCTAGAGCTTACCATAAATTCAACCTCTAATTATATGATATTCTTAGCCTAATATGTAGTTGGATCACAATGAATTGGCAGTATAGACAGTGGCTACCTACACTACTTTGGCTAAAGATTCAACACTAGTACTTCAAGTGAGGGTCATTTATATTCAGTACTACAATTGCTCGATTTGTATTTTGACCATTAGTATTCTATTCTATTCTAGGTTATTCCCTTTCCTGTGGATTATCCTAGAATCCCAAGAATAACCTTCCCATTGACTCACATTATCTAACATGACAATCAAGTAATTCAAAGAAACTATATCTCATGCAACGCACCTAGAGTATCACCATACTTCATAAAGTACTAAAAATCTACGTATAGTACAAATAGTATTTATATCCATATAATTTAATATACTCAATATATGTATATATATGAATAAATATCAAAAGTAAAGTTTCACAAAACGAGAAACAAGCAAGTGATATGCAAGCAAATCCAAACATTTCACACAACATGACAATAAAATAACAATCTTTCCAACCAAAGAATAAAGAGGTAGAAATCGGCATGCTTGTTAAAAAGCTTCCAACTGAATAATCTTCTCCTCAAGTTCACTTGCAACTTCTACTATGAACTACTCAAGAACCCCTACTAGCTTCACTTCAATTCTCTCAAAAAATCAAATATAAAGCAAATTTACAACTCTTAATCTCACAAACTCTCAACTTGCTTGCATTAAATTTACAACAGAATAACTCTTAAGAAATTAGAATGAAAAGTGATGCATTTGGAAGAATGAGCACCTCTATTTATACTAATTTGTGAGCAACCAAAGGTTACAAACAAGCAAGTATCTCTGCCACCTTTCTTCCTCATGCAACAATTCACTCATAAGTTCGCAACACATGACAGTCTCATGGCTGAGTTAACTTGATATTTGGGATAGCAAGCTCAAAACAAGTTTCCTAATTTGAATTCGATTTCAAAATGCTACCAAGTTTGCACTTGACTAATTCTAAACACATATTTGCAAGTTTATATGAATTCAAAGACTTTTATTACATTCAAACTTCAAGAAAATATGGCGCCACCTCTAAATTCTTGGCACCACCTTTATAGTCATGGCTTGACATAGTCTATAGGTTTAAACAACATTAACACCTCAAAATGTTTACACAACAATATATCTCATATGTGCTTTTGGTTTCATGCTTTGACTTAGTCTTTGTAGAATTTATGCATTGGCTTCCTTTCACAAAATGTTGTGTCATTATTTATGCACTTTACATGCTTTATGTGCCATATGTTCCATATGCACTTTTCTCTATAATGTTAACAATAATAATCAACGCTTATTAATGCGCTTAGGAATTATGTCAATTGCATATTCAATATTATATATATATAGATATATACGCATTAGCATATATATATATACATATATTCATTCCATAAGTTTATTGAATACATTTTATTAACAAACACATTTATATTATAAATAAACATAAAGAATAGTATTACATATATATATATATGTAATTCCATTTCAATATCTTTATGAAACACTCATACATGCAATCCCATTGATTGACATATACACATGGAATGTATGTATATATATGTCACTTAGTCCAAAAGGTATTCCCATGCATATGGGTAATCCATCCATGAGCATGCATAGGCACGTCTACCTACGTATACTCATGGGCGATCCCACAATAGTGGCTTACACTTTTTGGGACATCCTAATTTTTGTTTAAATCACATATAATTTTTAGAAAATATAATGATTTAAGCCTTGAAAAGTTTCATTTAAAGGATTCCAATTGAAGAGGATTTGATCAAACCACATTAGATCAAACCAACCCCCCTTGGATAGAACCCCGCTAGTTTTAAACCATACCTATAATGGAGTCTCATTTACACCTATCAAAATGCTAATAAAAAACCACTTTTGATTTACCTTTTGGGGGATCAAATGAATTCATTTAATTATTATTTTTTGTATGTATTCCTTATTATAAGCTTTCCAAAAAATATAATTTTAAATATATTTAATTTGATTATTATACTTATTTTTTATATCTTGTGAATGTAGGTTTTTCATCAAAAATCAAGCTCTTTGTTATACACATGTGGAAAAATAGTAGATTACCAAAAAAAATTGAAAAAATATCTATGCAATTGATATTGATGTCCTTGATATAACAAAAAAAATAAAATTGAATTTCGATACATACAAAAAAAGTTGTGTTAGCAAGTAAACCTATGTATAAATTGTAATTGGTTTGACTTCAAAAATTAATTAAGAAAAAAATATTCAATAAAACACTATGAAACCAATTGCATGCACTAGATATCGTAGTTATGAATCTAAATTCAAAAAAAATAGAATTTTATTCTTTATAGAAAAAAATTTATGTGTTAGCAAGTACACGTCACTATTTGAAAATGATGTTTACTATTAAAAAATAGTTATTGAAGGAGATGGAAAATAAATGCAATTTGATTCCATTTTTTTTAAATATATATTTAGAATCTACACACAAAATGTCACAAATCACTAATTTGCATCTTCAAATTCCTCGCGGTTTAGCACCTATAGTGTCTAAAAGTGAAGAAAAAGTTCAAAATGCTCATTTCAATGTCAAATTTGGCCAAAAAGTGTAAACCAATATTATGGGATCACCCACATGTAAGTATTTACTCACATGTATGAGTTTACCAAAGACACATACATATATACATATATACATTAAATGCATATATCTCATTGATATACAAATAAACACACAAGGAAGGATTCCACTAATCTTCAAGACTCGTCTCATACCTCATTCCATACATTCATAAACAAGATCCAAATCAATATAAACATACACAACTAAACTGAAGATCACTTACCATCTACCCAACTAGCTTTACTCAACTAAGACCATCTAGGGCATGAGTGCGTGAATGCTCAATAAGACTGAATTAGAGGTTACCAGACCAAATTCTTCTCCTAAGTGATAGTTCCCCTCTCTTTTGGAGGCTTGATCATGTTCTTGCATTTCAACTTAGTTTACCATAGTAGTAGTTAGCCGAATCAATACATTCATATACTTCTCATACATGTCATATTCACATTATATATTTCATATATTGAATCGTAAAATATTTAATTTAATCAAACATTCATTCAACATATTCCATCAAAATTCATAAATAAACACATTCACATTTATTGAAGTAGTTCACCAAACAAGGTAATAGTAAAATGAGTAATAACACATGGGGTGTAACAACATAGCAACAAAGTTAATTCTCTTGCACACATCTCTCTACAATTACCATTGACATATTTTTGTTATTGAAGATCATTATTTTGGATTCATGCCAATCATTTGTAGATCTCTATGCCCTCCAGAAAACCCCATATGAACTATATCAACATTTGTAGGCTACAACATGTGTGAAGTCAAGATTGGAAGCATGATGGAGACTGTGGATGAGCACTATGTAATGTGTGGAATTTTTGGATAGCAAAAATAGATCAATGAGGTTGCTATACTCGTTCAACAGAGCATCCTTATGATTTATTATGACATTATTGATGTCAACCTGGTTGAGATTTGGTCTGCATGTTTCTACATAAAAGAGGGTACCCTCCCATGCATTCATCTCCATTAATGTGAGCTTCTTGACACCTTCAAAGCTCCCATGTGACTTACACTCCACCATTGGTGTCATATCCTCCCACATATCTAGTGAACTACCCCCTATAGTCCACCTAATGGCTTGAATCCTCCCTCTTAATTGCAGATTTTTAAGAGATTTGATTGCAATCGATTAGCATTTTATGTACCAAATCCACAACTAGATGTTATTTTTCTAGTAACCGTAGCCTTTTTATGTTAAGGAAATGGTCAATTATTTTCCTGAAACATCTAATTCACTCTTTAGTAGTTAAGCTGTCTAGTCAGATATTTATGGAAATTTTATGCTGGCAGAAGCAATTTATTTGCAGTTATTTTCATAAAAAAGCTCATAAAAGTATTTTCATAACACAAAGGAAGTTATTTTCAAATCAATGAATATTGATTAACTAAAAGTCTCTTTCTCATGATGAACACTTCCATGTTGGGACAATTTGGAAATCATGTTGTTTAATATCATTTTTAACCTCTAAAGTCATATTGTAAGCAAATCCTGACAAGGAATAACTTTCACCTCGATTATCAAAATTTTCTAAACATTTTTTTTATTTCTATTAAAATTTCTCAAGGAATTTAATTTTGCATGTAAAATTTATATTTGGATAACCAAATTTTTAAAAATCACCATGCATTGTAAAATGGTTGATTTGGCATATGATCTTCATAACTTGTAAAAAAATTACACATTGTTCTAGTGGGGCTATAATCAACACTAATCTTTCTTGGGGGGCTCTCTAAATCAAGGGGGAAATTTAGGTGCTTTTATTTTTGAGTTTGTTTTTTCATGTGATCATGTATGTCACACTAAATCCATTCCATTTAAGAATTCTTTGTAATCCTCCTAATAAATGGAAAATCAAATGTGGATATTATGGAAAGAAAAGGCATACAACAGAAGAATGTTGGTTTCATAAAATTGCGGAAATAGAGAAAATTCTTCTCTATCATGGTATTTCCTTACCTAATCCTCTATTACCAACACATGCATAAACATCACAGTCTCACTAAGACATCTTGTGAGACACCATCATTTAGGAATGAATAGTGTAGTCAAATGGCTTGCATTGAGATCTCATCTCCCACATCACCTGTTGCTACATCTAAATCTAGTGTTGGATCATTCATGTGTTCTCATTATTCTTTACATTAGGACATCGCTATCGTCATTCTAGATCCACCATATTGGGATGTATATCTATTGAACATAATATCTTTGTTTGTATAATCCCACCTTGCAGATTTGGATGACACAATTGAGGACATTTGTCTTCTCTTTGATGTCAACTTCGATGAAGTTGCATCAACATTACCAACTTTGGATATTACTCTTTTCATTCCTACATCAAATTATGTCATGACATATTGTGTAAGCATTTATGAGTTGACCTATCCAACTCAACTATCATCTATGTTGACAACATTTGCAACAATACTAGGTTCACATTGGTCTAGTTGTTGCCATACATCAATGGTCCATGTTCTTGAATCACATATGGTACTTGATCCATCTTATCAAAATTTATCACACACTAGCATTGGCTTGGATATCATTGAGCATAATTTTAAGGCATCATGGGAATCATATCAGTCTTGGGATCATGTGTAGAATTTAGAGACCTTTATTCTACTTCTTGCATATTTCTATCAGGAATGGGAAGTCATATTGCACACATTTGTGGTGTTATTTCTTCTTAAGGAGAAAAATGTTGTTCAAAAATCATGGATCATCTTCAACATGCAATTTTGAGTATCTACCAACACTACAAGCATCATTTTGAGGGGAGGTTGCATGGTTTCTCTTCTTCTATTATTTTTGGGAGGAAGCATTTTCTCACATGGAGTTCATTACTTCATAGTTTCTAAGGGGGTCACATAGACCTATCTTTTCTCTCATATGGGTGAACATCCATTATACTTTGTGCTAGAAGTAGTCCTTGGGAGCTCATCATGATTTCTTCATCTATCAATTATTTTCTTTGCTTGTATAATCACATTTTCATTACATTTCTCTTTTGGAGAGGGTTTTTTATTTCCCACTAGGTTTTTCTGCCACTTTATGAGAAATTTGTACATGAGTACCTAACATGGCATGGTAGTTGAGACTCACCATCATGCATACATTAATCCCTAAGTTT